>CM060958.1:12581429-12760650 GCA_030765055.1 Mantis religiosa
AGGATACTAAGTTGAAAAACGCCGAGTACTATTTGGACGGGTTACAGAGATGGGAACATCGCTGGGAGAAGTGTGTAGAGTTACAGGCGGACTATGTTGAAAAACGCCGAATACTCTTTGGACGGGTTACAGAGATGGGAACATCGCTGGGAGAAGTGTGTAGAGTTACAAGGAGACTATGTTGAAAAACGCCGAGTACTATTTGGACGAGTTACAGAGATGGGAATATCGCTGGGAGAAGTGTGTAGAGTTACAAGGAGACTATGTTGAAAAACGTCGAGTACTATTTGGACCGGTTACAGAGTTGGGAGCATCGCTGGGAGATGTGTGTAGAGTTACAAGGAGACTATGTTGAAAAACGTCGAGTACTATTTGGACCGGTTACAGAGATGGGAATATCGCTGGGAGAAGTGTGTAGAGTTACAAGGAGACTATGTTGAAAAACGCCGAGTACTATTTGGACCGGTTACAGAGTTGGGAGCATCGCTGGGAGATGTGTGTAGAGTTACAAGGAGACTATGTTGAAAAACGCCGAGTACTATTTGGACGGGTTACAGAGATGGGAACATCGCTGGGAGAAGTGTGTAGAGTTACAAGGAGACTATGTTGAAAAACACCGTGTACTATTTGGACCGGTTACAGAGATGGTAGCATCGCTGGGAGAAGTGTGTAGAGTTACAAGGAGACTATGTTGAAAAACACCGAGTACTATTTGGACGGGTTACAGAGATGGGAGCATCGCTGGGAGAAGTGTGTAGAGTTACAAGGAGACTATGTTGAAAAACGCCGAGTACTATTTGAACGGGTTACAGAGATGGGAGCATCGCTGGGAGAAGTGTGTAGAGTTACAAGGAGACTATGTTGAAAAACGCCGAGTACTATTTGGACGGGTTACAGAGATGTGAGCATCGCTGGGAGAAGTGTGTAGAGTTACAAGGAGACTATGTTGAAAAACGCCGAGTACTATTTGAACGGGTTACAGAGATGGGAGCATCGCTGGGAGAAGTGTGTAGAGTTACAAGGAGACTATGTTGAAAAACGCCGAGTACTATTTGGACGGGTTACAGAGATGAGAGCATCGCTGGGAGAAGTGTGTAGAGTTACAAGGAGACTATGTTGAAAAACGCCGAGTACTATTTGAACGGGTTACAGAGATGGGAACATCGCTGGGAGAAGTGTGTAGAGTTACAAGGAGACTATGTTGAAAAACGCCGAGTACTATTTGGACGGGTTACAGAGATGGGAACATCGCTGGGAGAAGTGTGTAGAGTTACAAGGAGACTATGTTGAAAAACGCCGAGTACTATTTTGACGGGTTACAGAGATGGGAAAATCGCTGGGAGAAGTGTGTAGAGTTACAAGGAGACTATGTTGAAAAACGCCGAGTACTATTTGGACAGGTTACAGAGATGAGAACATCGCTGGGAGAAGTGTGTAGAGTTACAAGGAGACTATGTTGAAAAACGCCGAGTACTATTTGGACGGGTTACAGAGATGGGAACATCGCTGGGAGAAGTGTGTAGAGTTACAAGGAGACTATGTTGAAAAACGCCGAGTACTATTTGGACGGGTTACAGAGATGGGAAAATCGCTGGGAGAAGTGTGTAGAGTTACAAGGAGACTATGTTGAAAAACGCCGAGTACTATTTGGACAGGTTACAGAGATGAGAACATCGCTGGGAGAAGTGTGTAGAGTTACAAGGAGACTATGTTAAAAAACGCCGAGTACTATTTGGACGGGTTACAGAGATGGGAACATCGCTGGGAGAAGTGTGTAGAGTTACAAGGAGACTATGTTGAAAAACACCGTGTACTATTTGGACCGGTTACAGAGATGGTAGCATCGCTGGGAGAAGTGTGTAGAGTTACAAGGAGACTATGTTGAAAAACACCGAGTACTATTTGGACGGGTTACAGAGATGGGAGCATCGCTGGGAGAAGTGTGTAGAGTTACAAGGAGACTATGTTGAAAAACGCCGAGTACTATTTGGACGGGTTACAGAGATGGGAGCATCGCTGGGAGAAGTGTGTAGAGTTACAAGGAGACTATGTTGAGAAACGCCGAGTACTATTTGAACGGGTTACAGAGATGGGAGCATCGCTGGGAGAAGTGTGTAGAGTTACAAGGAGACTATGTTGAAAAACGCCGAGTACTATTTGGACGGGTTACAGAGATGAGAGCATCGCTGGGAGAAGTGTGTAGAGTTACAAGGAGACTATGTTGAAAAACGCCGAGTACTATTTGGACGGGTTACAGAGATGGGAACATCGCTGGGAGAAGTGTGTAGAGTTACAAGGAGACTATGTTGAAAAACGCCGAGTACTATTTGGACGGGTTACAGAGATGGGAACATCGCTGGGAGAAGTGTGTAGAGTTACAAGGAGACTATGTTGAAAAACGCCGAGTACTATTTTGACGGGTTACAGAGATGGGAAAATCGCTGGGAGAAGTGTGTAGAGTTACAAGGAGACTATGTTGAAAAACGCCGAGTACTATTTGGACAGGTTACAGAGATGAGAACATCGCTGGGAGAAGTGTGTAGAGTTACAAGGAGACTATGTTGAAAAACGCCGAGTACTATTTGGACGGGTTACAGAGATGGGAACATCGCTGGGAGAAGTGTGTAGAGTTACAAGGAGACTATGTTGAAAAACGTCGAGTACTATTTGGACGGGTTACAGAGATGGGAACATCGCTGGGAGAATTGTGTAGAGTTACAAGGAGACTATGTTGAAAAAAGCCGAGTACTATTTGGACGGGTTACAGAGATAGGAAAATCGCTGGGAGAAGTGTGTAGAGTTACAAGGAGACTATGTTGAAAAACGCCGAGTACTATTTGGACAGGTTACAGAGATGAGAACATCGCTGGGAGAAGTGTGTAGAGTTACAAGGAGACTATGTTGAAAAACGCCGAGTACTATTTGGACGGGTTACAGAGATGGGAACATCGCTGGGAGAAGTGTGTAGAGTTACAAGGAGACTATGTTGAAAAACGTCGAGTACTATTTGGACGGGTTACAGAGATGAGAACATCGCTGGGAGATGTGTGTAGAGTTACAGGGAGACTATGTTGAAAATCGCCGAGTACTATTTGGACGGGCTACAGAGATGGGAGCATCGCTGGGAGAAGTGTGTAGAGTTACAAGGAGACTATGTTGAAAAACGCCGAGTACTAATTGTTCGGGTTACAGAGATGAGAACATCGCTGGGAGAAGTGTGTAGAGTTACAAGGAGACTATGTTGAAAAACGCCGAGTACTATTTGGACGGGTTACAGAGATGTGAACATCGCTGGGAGAAGTGTGTAGAGCTATAAGGAGACTATGTTGGAAACGCTGAGTACTATTTGGACGGGTTACAGAGATGAGAACATCGCTGGGAGAAGCGTGTAGAGTTACAAGGAGACTATGTCGAAAAACGTCGAGTACTATTTGGACGGGTTACAGAGATGGGAGCATCGCTGGGAGAAGTGTGTAGAGTTCCAAGGAGACTAAGTTGAAAAACGCCGAGTACTATTTGGACGGGTTACAGAGATGGGAACATCGCTGGGAGAAGTGTGTAGAGTTACAGGCGGACTATGTTGAAAAACGCCGAATACTCTTTGGACGGGTTACAGAGATGGGAACATCGCTGGGAGAAGTGTGTAGAGTTACAAGGAGACTATGTTGAAAAACGCCGAGTACTATTTGGACGAGTTACAGAGATGGGAATATCGCTGGGAGAAGTGTGTAGAGTTACAAGGAGACTATGTTGAAAAACGTCGAGTACTATTTGGACCGGTTACAGAGTTGGGAGCATCGCTGGGAGAAGTGTGTAGAGCTACAAGGAGACTATGTTGAAAAACGCCGAGTGCTAATTGTTCGGGTTACAGAGATGAGAACATCGCTGGGAGAAGTGTGTAGAGTTACAAGGAGACTATGTTGAAAAACGCCGAGTACTATTTGGACGGGTTACAGAGATGAGAACATCGCTGGTAGAAGTGTGTAGAGCTATAAGGAGACTATGTTGGAAACGCTGAGTACTATTTGGACGGGTTACAGAGATGAGAACATCGCTGGGAGAAGCGTGTAGAGTTACAAGGAGACTATGTCGAAAAACGTCGAGTACTATTTGGACGGGTTACAGAGATGGGAGCATCGCTGGGAGAAGTGTGTAGAGTTACAAGGATACTAAGTTGAAAAACGCCGAGTACTATTTGGACGGGTTACAGAGATGGGAACATCGCTGGGAGAAGTGTGTAGAGTTACAGGCGGACTATGTTGAAAAACGCCGAATACTCTTTGGACGGGTTACAGAGATGGGAACATCGCTGGGAGAAGTGTGTAGAGTTACAAGGAGACTATGTTGAAAAACGCCGAGTACTATTTGGACGAGTTACAGAGATGGGAATATCGCTGGGAGAAGTGTGTAGAGTTACAAGGAGACTATGTTGAAAAACGTCGAGTACTATTTGGACCGGTTACAGAGTTGGGAGCATCGCTGGGAGATGTGTGTAGAGTTACAAGGAGACTATGTTGAAAAACGTCGAGTACTATTTGGACCGGTTACAGAGATGGGAATATCGCTGGGAGAAGTGTGTAGAGTTACAAGGAGACTATGTTGAAAAACGCCGAGTACTATTTGGACCGGTTACAGAGTTGGGAGCATCGCTGGGAGATGTGTGTAGAGTTACAAGGAGACTATGTTGAAAAACGCCGAGTACTATTTGGACGGGTTACAGAGATGGGAACATCGCTGGGAGAAGTGTGTAGAGTTACAAGGAGACTATGTTGAAAAACACCGCGTACTATTTGGACCGGTTACAGAGATGGTAGCATCGCTGGGAGAAGTGTGTAGAGTTACAAGGAGACTATGTTGAAAAACACCGAGTACTATTTGGACGGGTTACAGAGATGGGAGCATCGCTGGGAGAAGTGTGTAGAGTTACAAGGAGACTATGTTGAAAAACGCCGAGTACTATTTGAACGGGTTACAGAGATGGGAGCATCGCTGGGAGAAGTGTGTAGAGTTACAAGGAGACTATGTTGAAAAACGCCGAGTACTATTTGGACGGGTTACAGAGATGTGAGCATCGCTGGGAGAAGTGTGTAGAGTTACAAGGAGACTATGTTGAAAAACGCCGAGTACTATTTGAACGGGTTACAGAGATGGGAGCATCGCTGGGAGAAGTGTGTAGAGTTACAAGGAGACTATGTTGAAAAACGCCGAGTACTATTTGGACGGGTTACAGAGATGAGAGCATCGCTGGGAGAAGTGTGTAGAGTTACAAGGAGACTATGTTGAAAAACGCCGAGTACTATTTGAACGGGTTACAGAGATGGGAACATCGCTGGGAG
This sequence comes from Mantis religiosa, assembly GCA_030765055.1. Classification (NCBI taxonomy): domain Eukaryota; kingdom Metazoa; phylum Arthropoda; class Insecta; order Mantodea; family Mantidae; genus Mantis; species Mantis religiosa. The sequence continues at coordinate 12,586,766 of CM060958.1, forward strand.
AAGTGTGTAGAGTTACAAGGAGACTATGTTGAAAAACGCCGAGTACTATTTGGACGGGTTACAGAGATGGGAACATCGCTGGGAGAAGTGTGTAGAGTTACAAGGAGACTATGTTGAAAAACGCCGAGTACTATTTTGACGGGTTACAGAGATGGGAAAATCGCTGGGAGAAGTGTGTAGAGTTACAAGGAGACTATGTTGAAAAACGCCGAGTACTATTTGGACAGGTTACAGAGATGAGAACATCGCTGGGAGAAGTGTGTAGAGTTACAAGGAGACTATGTTGAAAAACGCCGAGTACTATTTGGACGGGTTACAGAGATGGGAACATCGCTGGGAGAAGTGTGTAGAGTTACAAGGAGACTATGTTGAAAAACGCCGAGTACTATTTGGACGGGTTACAGAGATGGGAAAATCGCTGGGAGAAGTGTGTAGAGTTACAAGGAGACTATGTTGAAAAACGCCGAGTACTATTTGGACAGGTTACAGAGATGAGAACATCGCTGGGAGAAGTGTGTAGAGTTACAAGGAGACTATGTTAAAAAACGCCGAGTACTATTTGGACGGGTTACAGAGATGGGAACATCGCTGGGAGAAGTGTGTAGAGTTACAAGGAGACTATGTTGAAAAACACCGTGTACTATTTGGACCGGTTACAGAGATGGTAGCATCGCTGGGAGAAGTGTGTAGAGTTACAAGGAGACTATGTTGAAAAACACCGAGTACTATTTGGACGGGTTACAGAGATGGGAGCATCGCTGGGAGAAGTGTGTAGAGTTACAAGGAGACTATGTTGAAAAACGCCGAGTACTATTTGGACGGGTTACAGAGATGGGAGCATCGCTGGGAGAAGTGTGTAGAGTTACAAGGAGACTATGTTGAAAAACGCCGAGTACTATTTGAACGGGTTACAGAGATGGGAGCATCGCTGGGAGAAGTGTGTAGAGTTACAAGGAGACTATGTTGAAAAACGCCGAGTACTATTTGGACGGGTTACAGAGATGAGAGCATCGCTGGGAGAAGTGTGTAGAGTTACAAGGAGACTATGTTGAAAAACGCCGAGTACTATTTGGACGGGTTACAGAGATGGGAACATCGCTGGGAGAAGTGTGTAGAGTTACAAGGAGACTATGCTGAAAAACGCCGAGTACTATTTGGACGGGTTACAGAGATGGGAACATCGCTGGGAGAAGTGTGTAGAGTTACAAGGAGACTATGTTGAAAAACGCCGAGTACTATTTTGACGGGTTACAGAGATGGGAAAATCGCTGGGAGAAGTGTGTAGAGTTACAAGGAGACTATGTTGAAAAACGCCGAGTACTATTTGGACAGGTTACAGAGATGAGAACATCGCTGGGAGAAGTGTGTAGAGTTACAAGGAGACTATGTTGAAAAACGCCGAGTACTATTTGGACGGGTTACAGAGATGGGAACATCGCTGGGAGAAGTGTGTAGAGTTACAAGGAGACTATGTTGAAAAACGTCGAGTACTATTTGGACGGGTTACAGAGATGGGAACATCGCTGGGAGAATTGTGTAGAGTTACAAGGAGACTATGTTGAAAAACGCCGAGTACTATTTGGACGGGTTACAGAGATAGGAAAATCGCTGGGAGAAGTGTGTAGAGTTACAAGGAGACTATGTTGAAAAACGCCGAGTACTATTTGGACAGGTTACAGAGATGAGAACATCGCTGGGAGAAGTGTGTAGAGTTACAAGGAGACTATGTTGAAAAACGCCGAGTACTATTTGGACGGGTTACAGAGATGGGAACATCGCTGGGAGAAGTGTGTAGAGTTACAAGGAGACTATGTTGAAAAACGTCGAGTACTATTTGGACGGGTTACAGAAATGGGAGCATCGCTGGGAGAAGTGTGTAGAGTTACAAGGAGACTATGTTGAAAAACGCCGAGTACTATTTGGACGAGTTACAAAGATGGGAGCTCCCTGGGAGAAGTGTGTAGAGTTACAAGGAGACTATGTTGAAAAACGTCGAGTACTATTTGGACGGGTTACAGAGATGGGAGCATCGCTGGGAGAAGTGTGTAGAGTTACAAGGAGACTATGTTGAAAAACGTCGAGTACTATTTGGACGGGTTACAGAGATGGGAGCATCGCTGGGAGAAGCGTGTAGCGTTACAAGGAGACTATGTTGAAAAACGCCGAGTACTATTTGGACGTGTTACAGAGATGGGAGCATCGCTGGGAGAAGTGTGTAGAGTTACAAGGAGACTATGTTGAAAAACGCCGAGTACTATTTGGACAGGTTACAGAGATGAGAACATCGCTGGGAGAAGTGTGTAGAGTTACAAGGAGACGATGTTGAAAAACGCCGAGTACTATTTGGACGTGTTACAGAGATGAGAACATCGCTGGGAGAAGTGTGTAGAGTTACAAGGAGACGATGTTGAAAAACGCCGAGTACTATTTGGACGTGTTACAGAGATGAGAACATCGCTGGGAGAAGTGTGTAGAGTTACAAGGAGACGATGTTGAAAAACGCCGAGTACTATTTGGATGGGTTACAGAGATGGGAACATCGCTGGGAGAAGTGTGTAGAGTTACAAGGAGACTATGTTGAAAAACGCCGAGTACTATTTGGACGGGTTACACAGATGGGAACATCGCTGGGAGAAGTGTGTAGAGTTACAAGGAGACTATGTTGAAAAACGCCGAGTACTATTTGGACGTGTTACAGAGATGAGAACATCGCTGGGAGAAGTGTGTAGAGTTACAAGGAGACTATGTTGAAAAACGCCGAGTACTATTTGGACGTGTTACAGAGATGAGAACATCGCTGGGAGAAGTGTGTATAGTTACAAGGAGAGTATGTTCAAAAACGCCGAGTACTATTTGGATGGGTTACAGAGATGAGAACATCGCTGGGAGAAGTGTGTAGAGTTACAAGGAGACTATGTTGAAAAACGCCGAGTACTATTTGGACAGGTTACAGAGATGAGAACATCGCTGGGAGAAGTGTGTAGAGTTACAAGGAGACTATGTTGAAAAACGCCGAGTACTATTTGGACGGGTTACAGAGATGGGAACATCGCTGGGAGAAGTGTGTAGAGTTACAGGCGGACTATGTTGAAAAACGCCGAGTACTATTTGGACGGGTTACAGAGATGGGAACATCGCTGGGAGAAGCGTGTAGAGTTACAAGGAGACTATGTTGAAAAACGCCGAGTACTATTTGGACGGGTTATAGAGATGGGAATATCGCTGGGAGAAGTGTGTAGAGTTACTAGGAGACTATGTTGAAAAACGCAGAGTACTATTTGGACTGGTTACAGAGATGGGAACATCGCTGGGAGAAGTGTGTAGAGTTACAAGGAGACTATGTTGAAAAACGCCGAGTACTATTTGGACCGGTTACAGAGATGGGAGCATCGCTGGGAGAAGTGTGTAGAGTTACAAGGAGACTATGTTGAAAAAAAATTATCTGAAAAAATTCCTTTTATCTTTATTAGGTCGGAAACTTTACAGACCAACTATGTATTTACAGAAAGGAAAGTTGATATTGAAGAATGGAACAAAATTATAGACGGCGAGAGTCTGAGGAAGGAAATAATGTTACACATTATAGGATCATTAGCTATATCAACATTCAAGTACCGACGTGAAACATGAGTAGCTGCAAATCGGGAGATGTGAAGCCTTGGGGCTTAAAAGTTGGTGCCTTGTTAGATCAATATGGGGAGTAACAAAAGGAGATCGGCTTAGAAATGTTGATATAACGGAACATTCGAGAGAACAATACAGCAAATACCAGTGATAGCGGAGGCAAACAATTAACCTTCGAGGTTCTTTAGGTAAGGTTTGTTATATCAATTAGAAGCACGACAGTAAGAAGGTTGATAGAGCAGTCTATCAATCGTAACGGAGAAGAATAAATGAGAGAATTTGTAGTAATAATTACAATAAATGCTTTCCATATGTTATAATCAATATAGAATGTGGTGCAAAAGTTACCATTTTCCCAGGTTAGTAAAGAGTAAGAGATAGTGAAGTTATGCATTAAGGAAGAGTAAGTAATTAACTTATATTTAGTTAGGGATTCGGCTAAATAAAGTCTCCAAAAATAAAATTATAATAATCATATTGAATGTATTTAAGAAGTTGTGTGAAAAATTTCCACAGCTTGCTATCGATAAAGTGATAAACTTAACATCTGAGTTTACCGGTTTGTCGGTTTACAGCCTTTATAGTGCACGCCAGCAAAAAGCCACATTCGATGAAGGGACCAATGTCCAGATTAGTGTTGGATGTTGCCTGTGATGGGTTTGAGGTCAGCAACTCGCCGAAAAGTTCATCAATTCTTTGTTAATAATGAACCTCCAACCTTAAACAAAGTGATGTTGCCTGTAAGCTCTGATCCTGAGCTTCCACAATTCAAACGACCTTCCCTTAACAAACTGCTGCTAGAAATTGGTTATGAATTTGTGAACAGAAAAAGATAGTGTCATTATGGACAGAGATATTACTTTATGGCGAAGAGATTTTCTCCGCAAAATAAAGGAACTCCGTAAAACGCGGAAAATTTACTCTTTAGACGAGACGTGGGTTAACGAGGGACACACGACAAGCAAAGTATCGACTGACATTACAGTAAAATAAAGAAGACATACATATCGATCAGGTTTAGGTGCAGGACTTAGAAATCCTACGGGGAGGCTTAAGTGTCTTATAGTTTTGCACATAGGAAGTGATGATGGTTTTGTCGAGGGTTGCGAGCTTGTGTTCGTCTCCAAAAACAACGGGAGAGTATCATGAAGAAATTAATGGTCATTTTTTCAAATGGTATAATTGGCCTAATAGTGGTTTACTATAAAGCCCGGGCCTTAAAGTACTTACAGCATAGTAAGTCGTCATTAAGGTAGTTGTCTCATGTGTTTATGAGTACTCCTAGTGGTTTACTATAAAGCCCGGACCTTAAAGTACTTACAGCATAGTAAGTCGACATTAAGGTAGCTGCCTCATGTGTTTATGAGAACTCCTAGTGGTTTACTATAAAGCCCGGGCCTTAAAGTACTTACAACATAGTAAGTCGTCATTAAGGTAGTTGTCTCATGTGTTTATGAGAACTCCTAGTGGTTTACTATAAAGTCCGGACCTTAAAGTACTTACAGCATAGTAAGTCGTCATTAAGGTAGTTGTCTCATGTGTTTATGAGAACTCCTAGTGGTTTACTATAAAGTCCGGACCTTAAAGTACTTACAGCCTAGTAAGTCGTCATTAAGGTAGTTGTCTCATGTGTTTATGAGAACTCCTAGTGGTTTACTATAAAGCCCGGACCTTAAAGTACTTACAGCATAGTAAGTCGTCATTAAGGTAGTTGTCTCATGTGTTTATGAGAACTCCTAGTGGTTTACTATAAAGCCCGGGCCTTAAAGTACTTACAGCATAGTAAGTCGTCATTAAGGTAGTTGTCTCATGTGTTTATGAGAACTCCTAGTGGTTTACTATAAAGCCCGGACCTTAAAGTACTTACAGCATAGTAAGTCGCCATTAAGGTAGTTGTCTCATTTGTTTAAGAGAACTCCTAGTGGTTTACAATAAAGCCCGGACCTTAAAGTACTTACAACATAGTAAGTCGCCATTAAGGTAGTTGTCTCATGTGTTTATCAGAACTCCTAGTGGTTTACTATAAAGTCCGGGCCTTAAAGTACTTACAGCATAGTAAGTCGTCATTAAGGTAGTTGTCTCATGTGAATATGAGAACTCCTAGTGGTTTACTATAAAGTCCGGACCTTAAAGTACTTACAGCATAGTAAGTCGCCATTAAGGTAGTTGTCTCATGTGTTTATGAGAACTCCTAGTGGTTTACTATAAAGCCCGGGCCTTAAAGTACTTACAGCATAGTAAGTCGTCATTAAGGTAGTTGTCTCATGTGTTTATGAGAACTCCCAGTGGTTTACTATAAAGTCCAGACCTTAAAGTACTTACAGCATAGTAAGTCGTCATTAAGGTTGTTGTCTCATGTGTTTATGAGAACTGCTAGTGGTTTACTATAAAGCCCGTACCTTAAAGCACTTACAACATAGTAAGCCGTCATTAAGGTAGTTGTCTCATGTGTTTATGAGAACTCCTAGTGGTTTACTATAAAGCCCGGACCTTAAAGTACTTACAACATAGTAAGTCGTCATTAAGGTAGTTGTCTCATGTGTTTATGAGAACTCCTAGTGGTTTACTATAAAGCCCGGACCTTAAAGTACTTACAGCATAGTAAGTCGTCATTAAGATAGTTGTCTCATGTGTTTATGAGAACTCCTAGTGGTTTACTATAAAGCCCGGACCTTAAAGTACTTACCGCATAGTAAGTCGTCATTAAGGTAGTTGTCTCATGTGTTTATGAGAACTCCTAGTGGTTTACTATAAAGCCCGGTCCTTAAAGTACTTACAGCATAGTAAGTCGTCATTAAGGTAGTTGTCTCATGTGTTTATGAGAACTCCTAGTGGTTTACTATAAAGCCCGGACCTTAAAGTACTTACAACATAGTAAGTCGTCATTAAGGTAGTTGTCTCATGTGTTTATGAGAACTCCTAGTGGTTTACTATAAAGCCCGGACCTTAAAGTACTTACAGCATAGTAAGTCGTCATTAAGGTAGTTGTCTCATGTGTTTATGAGAACTCCTAGTGGTTTACTATAAAGCCCGGACCTTAAAGTACTTATAGCATAGTAAGTCGTCATTAAGGTAGTTGTCTCATGTGTTTATGAGAACTCCTAGTGGTTTACTATAATATACAACCTGTATATGTTCTAGAATGGTCACCGCGCCAGCCAAAATGTTGCCATGGCATCCCAGTACCGTATGGGCCTGAAAAACCTTTAGCGTCAGAAATACATCACGGTTCTCTTAAAATGCTGACAATTTTTAGCCCTACAACAATCGTGACACCTGAAGTTACAATTTTCTTGCCGTAACTGTTGTTGATTAAAGTGACTAGAGCATTTTACAGCCGTCGTTGAGAGAGTCAAGAACTTCATTAAGGTCCACCTTTTAACAAGCAGTGGCAACCAACCAACTCGTCGCTTTTCTCTTGACTGCCTCTCTTCATTTTACTTCTGCGTTTGCTCACTTCATCCTTGTTATTTGCGTCTCTCTTCCACGAGAATTTGCTTGCATAAGCTTCATCTTCATTTACTTCCAAGAAGTGAGCAAGCAAGTGTCAACCGTGTCCAGCGAAGAGCACTTCCATTAGTTTTGTAAGTGACTTGAAGCTGCAAAAATGCTTTTATACCCCATGCTGCCCCTTTTCTCTTAAAAATAAAACTGTCATAACTTTGTCAATAGCAAACAAAACAAAAAATTTGCTATTCACATGTTTCTTTCATTTCCAGAGTTAACTTGTATCTTTCTAGTGGTATTTTTAGTTTACTTCAGTTATGAGTATCTTACTTCATATCAGACACTTGGGGTTATTATACCAGATGAGTCAGCTGCCCCTTATTCTCGAGTTTTATACCCCAACATGAAAACATGGATCCCATTACTAGGTTCTACCCGCGTATTTAATATGAATGTTAAATTAGTACTAATATAGATGTTATCACATCGCCTGTAGTATATTCGTAATTAGACAGTTGACGTTCGCACGTCTGCAAATGTCCACTGAAACAAGTGAATACTATATGTTACACGGAATGTTTATCTCACACGTTACTAGGTAGCTCTGTTGGAACTAGCACAAAACTGCGCTGTCATCTGTCTACTATGACAGTGGTTCGAATCCTTTGTATAGGTATTCTAAATTTTTACCATGTCATACTCCAAATTTGCAATTATTATTCTTAAAACTTATTATTTTTATTTTTAATTGCTTTATTTATATATTGTGACATTATTTTATGTTTCTTTATTGGTAAATTACAAGTAGGCACTTGTTTAAACACACCTACAGGTAGATGCAGCTGAAATAAGGATCATTTATACACATTTGAACAGAGAAATTACAGTATCAGATTTTAATTTGGAAGTTAAACACTATTTTGCAGACATAGAATTATTGTTGGATAGAGTCAACATGAAAAATTCAATGCCATGGCCGGGATTTGAACCACGGATCTCCTGGTTTCCATCCAGTCGCTCTTAACCTTTGAGCTAACATGGCCAACGTGCCGTCGTGACATTAAATTCTCCAGTTGACTCGTATATTTCGAATTTAATATCCGGACGGCACCTTGGCCATGGTAGCTCAAAGGTTAAGAGTGACTGGATGGAAACCAGGAGATCCGTGGTTCAAATCCCGACCATGGCATTGAATTTTTCATGTTGACTTTATCCATCAAATATCTTAGCCTGTAAACGGCTAGTGTGGAGAAATGATTAATTTCCATCAATTAACTAAAATGCTGTAAAGAACAAAACAGTACCTATGAATTTTATTGAAGCAATACAATCAGTTTATCAAGAACCAAAAGGGATAATAAGATTAGATGGACAAGAATCAGAACCATTTCTGATAAGTAGAGGAGTTAAACAAGGAGATAGCCTCAGCCCACTCTTATATATTATTGTGATGTATGAAATATGGAAAATTTGCAAAAGAAGAACAGCAAGACCTATGATAGGATATAGAAATTTAAGACCAGTTTGGGCACAATCGTTGATATATGCTGATGACATCATATTAATAGCAAATAGTAATAATAATTTACAATTAGCGCTAAATGAATGGAAAGAAGAATTAACTAGAAAATGTTTAGAATTAAACATACCCAAAAGTAAAACCATGTATATAGGAACGAAAGAAGAAGTTAAAAATAAATGTAATGATAAAATCTTAGAACAGGTAGACAGTTATGAATACCTGGGTACAATTATAAATAAGGATGGAAAAATAGAGCAGGAAATTTTAAACAGAATAAGAAAGGCCAATTCGGTCTACTATCAGATTAATAATAATATTAAGGGGAAAAAGGGAAATAACAAAAGATACAAAAATTATAGTATTTAAAACAATAATACTACCAATTCTATTATATGGAGCAGAGAGCTGGACTCTCCTACAGAAACAAGAAAGCAAAATAACAGCTGTGGAAATGAGATATTTAAGACGAGCTGTGGGGAAGACAAGAAGAGATATGATTAGAAATGTAACAATAAGGGAAGAGTTGGGTACACACTCCGTTAAAGAAATATTGGAAAAAAGACAACTTAAATGGTATGGACATGTACTCCACATGTCAGAAGAAAGAAAACCCAAACAATATTTAGAAGCAAGACCAGAAGGTAAAAGAATTAGGGGAAGACCACGCATGTTGTATCAGTAATACATTGAGAAGTTGGGGAAGAATAGAGGGAAAACCATGACAGAAATGAAGAGAATGATGATGGACCGAGAAAAGTAGGGGAAATGGGTAGAAGAGGCTTGTACTCCACGCTTAACAGCACAAAGGAGTTAGAGAAAGGAAGCAAGGAACGAAGGAAGGAAGGAAGGAAGGAACGAAGGAACGAAGGAAGGAACGAAGGAAGGAAGGAAGGAAGGAAGGAACGAACGAACGAACGAACGAAGGAACGAAGGAAGGAAGTAAGGAAGGAAGGAAGGAGGGAAGGAAGGAGGGAAGAAAGAAAGAAAGAAAGAAAGAAAGAAAGAAAGAAAGAAAGAAAGAAAGAAAGAAAGAAAGAAAGAAAGAAAGAAAAGAAAAGAAAAGAAAAGAAAAGAAAAGAAAAGAAAAGAAAAGAAAAGAAAAGAAAAGAAAAGAAAAGAAAAGAAAAGAAAAGAAAAGAAAAGAAAAGAAAAGAAAAGAAAAGAAAAGAAAAGAAAAGAAAAGAAAAGAAAAGAAAAGAAAAGAAAAGAAAAGAAAAGAAAAGAAAAGAGAAAAGAAAAGAGAAAAGAAAAGAAAAGAAAAGAAAAGAAAAGGAAATGAAAAGGAAAGAAAGAAAGAAAGAAAGAAAGAAAGAAAGAAAGAAAGAAAGAAAGAAAGAAAGAAAGAAAGAAAGAAAGAAAGAAAGAAAGAAAGAAAGAAAGAAAGAAAGAAAGAAAGAAAGAAAGAAAGAAAGAAAGAAAGAAAGAAAGAAAGAAAGAAAGAAAGAAAGAAAGAAAGAAAGAAAGAAAGAAAGAAAGAAAGAAAGAAAGAAAGAAAGAAAGAAAGAAAGAAAGAAATTAACTAAAATAGAATTATTGTACTATTAAAAGGTCGTTTCAAATTGGTATGATTTCGGTGCTGGAATAACTGGAGGACGACTACTCTAACGAAGGAAGTGCTCGAACTGATGACCTTCTTGGGTAATGCACGCCCTCAGGGACTTTATAATTAAATTATTGTGAATTCGATTTCCAAGTTTTTATGCACATAGAGAAAGAGTATTTACAACGCTGAGACTGGAACCTGTGTCATTGGGGTGTTAGGGTACAGGAGAGGTCATAATACCATTGATCTATTTCGAGACTTGACTGAAAGCACGTTCTGCATTCAGTAGTACGACTTGTATGTCTGCCCATCGTATGACACTATTGTGAGGTGGAAAAGGTATTTGCTTTTGGAAAGGGGATACCAAAAGTAGTGCCCATCGTGCAGACACCTTAGACATGTGCAGTTCGTCCACACACTATCATAACTAAGATGTGTCTCATTCATGATCATTTGGATAGTTGCTCGTTTGTCTTCCAGTATTAAACACTCCACTTTCTTCACTGTGACAGCTCTTGACTCATCTGTCAGGGACATGTGACCAGTTTGAAAATTCCTTTTCCACCTCACGATAGTGTCTGCATTTTACACCTCAGTCATTTCTGGCACTTACCGTATAAAAACAAAAGGACTCAAATCACCGAAAATACCAACAATATGTGCCAATGGATCAAGGATGACACTGAGAAACTTGCATCACTCTAACCTAGAAACTACTGGGTGATAATTAAATCTTTAAGACACCCCTCGTGCAACATTGAGGCACGTACTTTCGGCTCCTTACATGAGTGTCCTTGAACTGTGCATTTGTTGCTCCTCTCGTGGAAAATAAAAAAATATCGAAATAAGTATCTCACTAAAGCTTACGAATTCATTTCTGAAACATTTCGAACTGTGAACAGCTCACCTCCTTCACACCGCTTACCCTAACAACCTGTGGTACAGTTATACCTAATCTGCTTCATTGATGTCCAAGTTTGTCCGTAAATCAAATTAGTTCAAGGTAACTATGCGTTAATCCATTTAATATAATGTAACTGCATTAAGCGTGCTACAGAAGTAAGACCTGCTCATGCCGTTGTTTCCCAAAGGCGCTGTTGGAGGGCGGTCAGCTCATTACGAAGTTAACGAGAGCGCATTATGGAGGACGAGCCGACTCTACAAACGAGTCTCTAAGCCCCTGGATTATTCCATGGTTCTCTTTCAACTTTCATACACGTGCACTCATTTTCAGCCTTCGTCGTTTGTATTATTTACACTTTGATATTTTATTACTCATTCGAACATCTTATTCACCTCTGGTAGTACTTTAAAGGTGCAAAAGGAATACCAGGAGCTCGTTTAACATATCCTTGGTTTTGCATGTCCTCCTCTACTATTGTACAAAGTATTCTTATAACCATTACGCCTCCCCAAGCGCTTAATGCTAAAGGATATAAACTTTACCTCTAATAGTTTTCTTTTGGATACAAATGGATGTGGTAATACAGTAGGTACCCGCCTCTGTAGCGAGGTAATGGCGTGTCTGCCTCAAGTTCAAGAGCTATCCAGTTGGAATCTCACACACGGTGAGTTACTTGGACATTTTATCCGCGATTTTCCCTTGTCATAAAAGATGAATGTCAGGTAACTAAGCCCTATGGACCCTATATTCATTTGAGCATCATATCACCCATTTCATCTAATATTTCTCTATACGACCTGCGTTCAAGTTATGACCCACCCCCCTGGACTGCGACTGGGACCACATAGGAACTTGTTTTTTTTTCTAAATACACGTGGACTCTTTGTGAATGCATGACAGAGATGGCAGCACTGTACAATGCATTGAACTCTAGTGCCAGCGACAAGAGTTAAGAGTGTTCTGATACTTAAAACGGCAACGCTTTCATTACAAGAACAGCGTGTAATCATTCGTTTTCTCCATTTTAGTAGTGTGACACCTATTGAAATTCATCGCCAGTTGAGTGAGGTATGTGGTGGTGGTACCATGGATGTGTCTAATGTACGTTCCTGTGTGTGACAGTTCAATGAAGAAAGAACATCGTGTTACAAAAAAACAAGACAGTTAAGTGAGGTATGTAGTGATGGTACCATGGACGTGTCTAATGTACGTTCCTGGGTACGACAGTTCAATGAAGACAGAACATCGTGTGACAACAAACCAAGACAGTTAAGTGAGGTATGTAGTGATGGTACCATGGATGTGTCTAATGTACGTTCCTGGGTACGACAGTTCAATGAAGGCAGAACATTGTGTGACAAAAAAACAAGACAGTTAAGTGAGGTATGTAGTGATGGTACCATGGACGTGTCTAATGTACGTTCCTGTGTGTGACAGTTCAATGAAGAAAGAACATCGTGTTACAAAAAAACAAGACAGCTGCAGAAGTCGCCTCCAAAATTGGCATTACCTTGGGATCTGTACACACAATCCGGCATGAAGATCTAAAAATGCTCAATCGGCGATCCTCCAGAATAACGCTCTCCACTCGCTGGATCATGTCGTCAGACAGGTTGATGCGAGGCCGTGACTCTTTTGGATTGTTGGACCTGCCTTAGGCTTAAGAGGTCACGGTGAGTTATCTGGATAAGGTATTTTCCTGGGACTTTCTCTTATCCTAAAGATGAATGTATGGTAACTCTAAGCTTTATGTACCCTGTACTCATTTGAACATCATTTCATTCATCGTCCGATATGACTTAACGTTGGAGGCTTTCCCTTATCCTTAAAGATGAATGTATGGTAACTCTAAGCTCTATGTACCCTGTACTCATTTGAACATCATTTCATTCATCGTCCGATGTGACTTAAGGTTGGAGGTTTTCCCTTATCTTGAAAGATAAATGTCTGGTAACTCTAAGCTCTATGTACCCTGTACTCATTTGAACATCATTCCATTCATTGTCCGATGTGACTTAAGGTTGGAGGTTTTCCCTTAACTTGAAAGATGAATGTGTGTAATTCTAGGCTATACGTAATCTGGGCTCATTTGAGCATTTCACCCATTTCATTCATTGTTGGATATGAGAACGTTGGAGGACGTAAGCTTAAACAAAAGAGAAGGAAAGAAAGATCTTTGCACACGGTGATGTTAATAGGTGTGTTCTAGCTAGCACTTCCCAAGGTACAGACCGCAGAAAGATAGATGACAGAAACCCTCGGAATTCGGAACCTTCCTGGAACCTTTGGGGCTCGGATCGCCTGCCTGGAACCTATGGGGCTCGGATTGCCTGCCTGGAACTTTTGGGGCTCCGATCGCCTGCCTGGAACCTTTGGGGCTCGGATCGCCTGCCTGGAACCTTTGGGGCTCGGATCGCCTGCATGGAACCTTTGGGGCTCGGATCGCCTGCATGGAACCTTTGGGGCTCGGATCGCCTGCTTGGAACCTTTGGGGCTCGGATCGTCTGCATGGAACCTTTGGGGCTCAGATCGCCTGCCTGGAACCTTTGGGGCTCAGATCGCCTGCCTGGAACCTTTGGGGCTCGGATCGCCTGCCTGGAACCTTTGGGGCTCGGATCGCCTGCATGGAACCTTTGGGGCTCGGATCGCCTGCTTGGAACCTTTGGGGCTCGGATCGCCTGATTGGAACCTTTGGGGCTCGGATCGCCTGCTTGGAACCTTTGGGGCTGGGATCAACTGCCTGGAACCTTTGGGGCTGGGATCGCCTGCCTGGAACCTTTTGGGCTTGGATCGCCAGCCTAGAACCTTTGGGGCTCGGATCGCCTGCCTGGAACCTTTGGGGCTCGGATCGCCTGCTTGGAACCTTTGGGGCTCGGATCGCCTGCTTTGAGCTTTTGGGGCTCGGATCGCCTGCTTGGAACCTTTGGGGCTGGGATCGACTGCCTGGAAACTTTGGGGCTGGGATCGCCTGCTTGGAACCTTTGGGGCTCGGATCGCCTGCCTGGAACTTTTGGGGCTCGGATCGCCTGCTTGGAACCTTTGGGGCTGGGAGTAACTGCTTGGAAACTTTGGGGCTCGGATCGCCTGCTTGGAACCTTTGGGGCTCGGATCGCCTGCCTGGAACCTTTGGGGCTCGGATCGCCTGCCTGGAAATTTTGGTGCTCGGATCGCCTGCCTGGAAATTTTGGTGCTCAGATCACCTGCCTGAGAACATTAGGGCTGACACCTTGCCCTCCCGCTGTAGGGGAGCGTGTCTGTTCTGGCCTGTCGCGGGAAGTCTCTAAGTAAACTGTTTGGACCCTTCCCTCTGTACTATCGTGACTCTGTGTCGGGCGTCCTCTGTCTCCTTCGCCTTATCCTTTGTCCCGAGGTCGCCCCAAGTTGGAGGCATAGGAACTAGGACCCAGCATGGTAGCCTACGTAGCGAAACCCACCGTAATGAAATCCGAAATCCCAATCCGACGTGTATTTAGAGCAAAACCCTAAGTTCTTATCTGGTCCCAGTCCTGAAAGAAAGAGAAGGTGCTATAACCTGAACGCAACTCTTAGGAGGATAAAGGTAATTTTGTCTCAGTATAGGGGCTTTGAACTGTCCCTAACAGACATTAAGGATGCCCTACACTGTTTTGTTTCAGCTCTTGTGATCCGCATAACTTGCTTTATTCGGTCTTTTGAAACAAACGGTTGCTATGGTCACATTTATCTGGTTCAAATGTTTGCTTTGTAATGGGAAAAGCCTATTATTTTAGAGTTTTGTTTCCACTGTCACCAAATCCGGTCAGTTTAGCATCTGGTGCTACAAAAGGGAAATATTTTCTACGACCGAACTGGACATGCATGGCATTTGCGGCGTTCCAGGGAAATCGTACTCCGGAAGAGACATACGGCCACGAGGGAAATATATACGTGACAAAAATGAACTTCATGCCGTGGTTTAGCCGCTCAGCCAATAACCGCATCGCGACCGCGGAGGGCATTTCTGAATCCTATTACAGTGATTCATGTCATTAGTAATTCCCAGCGGTATTGCTGCCACCTACTTTTCAATGATCGTACCATATATCTTACTTCAAAACACCACTACTATAATTAATTGCCTTTATTTAATCCCTGATCTCCATTAAAGCACATGCTACACTAGTTTGTGTACGTTATCCGAGCGGCAAGAACTTCTCGGTCAAATGGTACATTACATCTGCAATGTTTATTACATCTAGTCAGTAGCAGATGTATTGTATTACAACAAAAAATTCCTTACATAAACTTTCTGCATACAAGTATAATTACCAGAATTATTAGTAAAGTAAGGTACGTTACTTTTTATAAAATAAACCATCATAGATATTTGAAAAAAAAAACGTTTTATTGGATTCCTTACTTCTTTCTCTATTTTTCTACATAGTTCCCATACGAGAGGGGAGCAAAACGGAACCGCATAGTTGTCATAAAAACTTTATTCATGTACAGATGTACGAGGGCTATCCAGAAAGTAGATTACGTTTTCGTCTGTTTCCGCTAGGGGCGGGGCTAGCGCGGCCACCTTGGGGTCAGAGCGTTGCGCAGCTCAGTCGGCATCTAGCCGTGCTAGTGAGAGGTTCGTGCTGTGCTCCGTTCAGATACTCTGACGGTTTGAAATGTCTGCGTTAATTGAAAATCCCGCGAGCTGCGAGGTGCGTGCAGTAATAAGGTTTCTGACTGCAAAAAACTGTAAACCGATAGAAATCTATCGGCAGCTTTGTGAAGTGTATGGGGACAACATTATCACTGAAGGTGGAGTGCGTCAGTGGGTCATCAGATTTAAAAATGACCGAACCAATGTTCACGACGAAGATCGAAGTGGGAGACCCAGCATAGTGACTGCCGAACTTGTCGAAAAAGTCGATGCTAAAGTCCGTGAAAATCGAAGGTTCACAATAACGGAACTTTCTTTGAGTTTTCCACAAATTTCGCGAAGTTTGTTGCACGAAATCATCAGCGGAAAGCTTGGTTACCACAAGTTTTGTGCAAGATGGATTCCAAAAATCTTGACAGAGGACCACAAAAATCAGCGAATGGCTGCAGCGTTGAACTTTTTGGACGTTTACCATAAGGATGGTGACTCTTTACTCGATCGCATCGCTACTGGTGACGAAACATGGGTGAAACACGTGAACTGTGAAACGAAATTGCAATCAATGCAGTGGGGGCACACAAGTTCTCCCCAAAAACCCAAGAAATGCATGCAAACAATGTCGGCAAGGAAGATGATGGCGACTGTTTTTTGGGACAGAAAAGGTGTGATTTTGGTGGACTTCCTGGAAAGAGGCACTACAATAAACTCTCAAAGGTATTGCCAAACTCTCCAAAAACTCAGAAGAGCCATTCAAAACAAGCGCAGAGGAATGTTGAGCTCTAAGATCTTGTTGATTCACGACAACGCCCGGCCCCACACGGCAAATGTCACTCGTGAAGTTCTTGAATCTTTTAAGTGGGAGTTGTTTCCTCATCCGCCGTACAGTCCCGACCTGGCACCGAGCGACTTCCACCTATTCCCAGCAATGGAGAAGTGGCTGGCTATGCAGCGTTTTGATGACGTCGCACAGCTGCAAGAAGAGGTAACGAAGTGGTTGAAGGCGCAGGCGGCCGAATTTTTCGACGAAGGAATTTCCAAGCTCGTACATCGCTACGATAAATGCCTTAATTTGAATGGTGACTATGTCGAAAAGTAGTATTTGAGTGTGGCTTTCATCTGTATATAATAAAATTTGTTTCCTATACTTTGTTTACTTTTTATTCCAAAACGTAATCTACTTTCTGGATAGCCCTCGTCTTATTTTATCTTGACAGGAATCCTGCGCGGTAGGGTTGAGTAGCAACTGTGGTGGGGATAGTGCACCTATTGCCACAATGCGTCACACGCGTAAGATTACGAGAGAGGAGGGCGGTGCATAAGGTGTCTAAAACAGATTTCACTCACGAAGCCAGTTTTGCAGCTCTTATAAACTAAGTTGTAATTCAAAGTATAAACTTGGAAGAAGCGTAGAGACAGTGAAGCACAAATTAATACAAAAGTGAATCGAGAAGATATTGACACATTGCTTCACTCACACTGTTTATTCACAGGACATGTTTCAAGAGCTCTTGCTCCTATCATCAGCTGATACTCGACTAGTGCAAGTTGTAGTGGTTTCCTCTTTCTCCGTTTTGTCAATAGATGGCGTGATGTACTTGTCAAAGATGTCCGGTGGTGGAGTTTCAAAATTTATGACTCTATGACGATTTTTGTTGATGAAGATTTTTTCCCATACGGAAAGGTCTATGGGGTGATTAATATATTTTATTAGAGATGTTTCCAAGTTGATGTCCTGTCTAGTATTCAAAAAATGAAAAGCCACTGCTGATTTTTCTGTTTCACCATTTTTAATGTTTCTTATATGTTCTTTAGTTCTGATGTCAATATTTATTTTTGTTTTTCCTATATAAATTTTAGGGCAAGTTTCACATTTGATCTCATAGATTCCTGGTTTTTCTTTGCTAGTGATTGAATTTTTGGGAGGGCCTTTTAACAAATTTCTGATATTAAACCTATTAATAGGTTTAATAATAGGTTTAATAATAGGTTTAATAATAGGTTTAATAATAGGTTTAATAATAGGTTTAATAATAGGTTTAATATAGGTTTAATATCAGAAATTTGTTAAAAGGCCCTCCCAAAAATTCAATCACTACCAAAGAAAAACCAGGAATCTATGAGATCAAATGTGAAACTTGCCCTAAAATTTATATAGGAAAAACAAAAAGAAACATTGACATCAGAACTAAAGGACATCTAAGAAACATTAAAAATGGTGAAACAGAAAAATCAGCAGTGGCTTTTCATTTTTTGAATACTAGACATGACATCAACTTGGAAACATCTCTAATAAAATATGTTAATCACCCCATAGACCTTTCCGTATGGGAAAAAGTCTTCATCAACAAAAATCGTCATAGAGTCAGAATTTTGAAACTCCACCACCGGACATCTTTGACAAGTACATCTCGCCATCTATTGACAAAACGGAGAAAGAGGAAACCACAAGTTGGAGCAAGGGCTCTTGAAACATGCCCTGTGAATAAACAGTGTGAGTGAAGCAATGTGTCAATATCTTCTCGATTCACTTTTGTATTAAGTTGTAATTCTTACTATGGTAGTAATCTCCACGCTTTTGTTGGATCTTAAATAGTACATAGACATTTGGAACAAAACCCTGTTCTCCTTCAGCAGGCATGATAAACAACTGCCGGCCTTTCAATATCGCTGCAGAGTCCCTGTAACGTATTTCACTCCAGGCATATGGTCCAGTATGTGCTGTATTTATATAAGTTTCATCCATATAAACTATATATACTTCACTTCGATATCTCCGAATATTTCGTAAATACTTTAGCCTTTTTGCGCGTATGGTGCGATGTTCGGTTAAAATTTGTCTGTCACGTTTAGTGTTTTTTTTTTTTTTCAAATAATCCTAGCTTCAAAAGAACTCTTCTTAATGTTTAGAAACTGCCTTGGAAGTCAGTAGAATATTTAGCTTCATAAGCACTTTCTTCAAAGTTGGTCTTTGTTTTTCTGTGCTTTAAAGATTATTCATAGTTCGCCTAACTACTTCTGGATTAAAACGTCCAAATTAGATTATGTGCATGTTCTTAATCTTTGTTTACTGGGCATAGAGAAGGACGTTGTTGCACTAGCACCAATGGTTTTTCTTTCCTTAAATAACTCTCCTAAACTGCTTTCAGACACAACTGTTGCCTCAGATACCCTTCCCCAGATTTTTATAGGTGACCCAGACCATTGTTCCTTTATTATAAATCCATGGATATTGGTTATTACTTCTCGTGTTTTTAAATGTAGCACTTTATTTGCTAATGTGCTGCTAGGAGGCGTCATG
Organism: Mantis religiosa; assembly: GCA_030765055.1. NCBI lineage: Eukaryota > Metazoa > Arthropoda > Insecta > Mantodea > Mantidae > Mantis > Mantis religiosa. The sequence goes on from CM060958.1 coordinate 12,605,716, forward strand.
TATAAATGCTCTCTTGGAACCAGGAGACAAGCAGTAGTGTTACCGAGTAGCTCTGCACGTGTTTAGTTGCTCGCAACTGGTACGCAACTGATCTGCCCTCCACTCCAGTTGCAACCGTTCTGAGGTGGACTCGTCCAGATACCACTGCGCATCGCTCTACACTTTTCAAGATAAAAAAATACATCTGTACCTTTTTACAAAATTACTTCAGTCACATTCAAAATACTGTCCATTACATACGATGCACTTGTCAAGTCTCTTTTCCCACTGTTGGAAGCATGTTTGGAACTCTTCAAGTTTGATATTGTCCAGTTCCCTTTAAAAAGCTGATTTTAGCGCCTCCACATCGTCATAACGCTCCCCTTTTAGCGTACTTTTTTCATTCGTGGAAATAGGAAGAAGTTGCATGGGGTAGGTCCAGTGAATACGGACCGTGGGGAATGACAGACCACCTCTGAGATGCCAAATAGTGGGTCACTCGTAAGGCCGTGTGAGCTGGAGCGTTGTCGTGATGCAGAAGCCAGTCACCTGATCGACAAAGTTGCGGGCGTTTCCTCCTGACATTCTCCTGCAGACGCCTTAAAACATCCAAGTAAAAGTGCTGGTTAACAGTCTGGCCAGGGGGTACGAATTCCCTATGCACAGTTCCACGAACATCATAAAAGACAATAATCATCGTCTTCATATTTGACCCCATTTGCCTTGCCCTTTTTTTTTTTTTTTTTTTTTTTGGTCTGGGAGAGTTGGGAGTCCTCCACTGGCTTGACGCTTGCGTGGTTTCTAGATCATACACGTAACACCTACTCCCATCCCCTGTAATGAGCTTGTCCAAGAAGTTTGGATCACGTGAATGAATGAATGAATGAATTAATTAATTAATTAATTAATTAATTAATGTGTAGTGTTTAACGCCGGCTTTTACTACATACGGCACCGCAGGCAATGACACTGATGATACATGAGATGAAGATGGAGCACCGGTGGAATGAAATGCCGGGGGAAACCGGTGGTCCCGGAGAAAACCCGCCCCAGCGCCGTGTTGTCCACCACAAATTTCAATTTGCGATCGCCTGGAATCGAACCTGGGCCGCTTTGGTGAAAGCCAAGCGGTCTAACTACTGAGCCACGGCGTGGCCCTATAATTAGAAGAATAACATTCGATGAATATAAATTTCTGCATTTATTTTGTTTCTGGCATCAAACAATTCCCGGTGAAGTCTGAATAGCACTTTTTGAGTACAATGAACTAGTTGCAATAGCTACCATGTTGCAGCAAGTAATAAGGGTTGAAATATGTAGTTATAGAGTGCTTTCACATGAAGCAACGTTGCCAACTTGTTTGCATAACCTATACAATATATTATGCTCTTGCTTTGAACCAGGAACAAGGCTAGTATGTTGTTTTATCCTCGATGAACGCACTAGCCAAACAAATGGGATTGTTGTCAGTTTCAAAGCGTTTTACTTGGTACAAGATATGACGCTTGTGTTTACAGAGTCCATTAAACGGACAAAGGGGAACGGTCGGGTATCCCAACTTTGGACAAAGTTACTATAAGGGCACCAACATAAACCTTGGTCGGCTGTAAAGAAACTTCCGGCGGTTACGAGCTCCCTCCGGGTTTATGAGGCTGTCCATCTGGGAAGTAGCTCGCACCTACCGAGAAAGGTGTCGACCGCTCACTCCAGCAGGTTTCCCTGATTCTTGGGCAAATAGTAGGGCTATATCTCATCTGATTTCCTATAATTCCGTTTACATCTTATGTATAAGTATCCTTCTAGTTTTGCTGGCATTGGGTGGTGCTGTACAAAATACCTAGATGTTTGCCCCAAAGAAAAAGTGTGTTTTCAGAGGAAACGGCTGCTTCTTCAACTGTTCGTTCATCGCCTTTTATGTAACTTCAACAGTAGGACGATTCTTACAGTCTGGACATTTTCGACTTCCATAGGTCTCTGTACCTCTGCGGCCTGTACCTTGAGAGATAATGGCCATAATACACCTACAAACATCATCGTTCTTTTAGGTTTACGTCCTCCAACGTTAAATCATATCCAAAGATGAATGAAATGTTCAAACGAGTACAGGGTAAATAGAGCTTAGAGTTACCACACATTCATCCTTCAGGATAAGGGAAAACCTCCAGCGTTAAGTCATATCGGACGATGAATGAAATGAAGTTTAAATGAGTACAGGGTACATAGAGCTTAGAGCTACCAGACAGTCATCTTTCAGCACAAGAGAAAACCTCCAACGTTACGTCATATTAGGTGATGAATTAACAAATAAGTACAGGGCACATAGAGCTTAAGAGTTACCAGACATTCATCTTTCAGGATAAGAGAAAACCTACAACGTTAAGTCATATCGGACGATGGATGAAATCATGTTCAAATGAGTACAGGGTACATACAGCTTAGAGTTACCAGACATTCATCTTTCAGGATAAGGGAAAACCTCCAACGTTGTCATATCGGACGATGAATGAAATGATGTTCAAATGAGTACAGGGTACATAGAGCTTATGACTTACCAGACATTCATCTTTCAGGATAAGACAAATTCCCAGAGAAAGGTCTTATCCAAATAACCCACCCTGAGCTCTTAAACCTAAGGCGGTCTTCTCTATTTAAGACCTCCAAGTGGATGAAATAATGCATTCCACCAGATACTTTTATATCGAGATTTCTCTAAGAATACTAGTTTTAGGATTCTCAGAATCAGAAATGGATTATTTGAAACATAGGTCTGGTATTTTGGGGACCTATATAAAGGTTTTCATGAGCACAATTCTAAACTACCCTTTAGATGCAAACAAGTGTAAAAGATATTAACACTCTCAACAAATATTTAAATTTTTTTATTAAATTATTATTTAAGGTATATTTTGGATAATAAAATGCATTTGTTAAATGTATAGCGTATCCATCTTGCTATATTTTTCGTTTTCCTGCTTAAAAAGATGAGAAACTCTGAGCTTTCAAAATTATGGGGCATGTTGTGCTTTTCAGTTGGTAAGATATTTTAAATTTATGCTTCTATTTGGTACGTCCCTGCTGTTGTGTACACATTTATGTTTAACCCTTTAACGGATGGTGTTGCTACAGGGCGACATTCAACTTAAAAATATTTTAGTGCGGCTTTTGTTATTATACACACAGAATTTTGAGTATATTTAGGTTCTGAAAGGAGGTGTTTCCAGTGGAATCCCGGTATCAAATGTATTTTTGGAACAAACTGACTGTTCTGCTGTTTATTACAGCTCAAATCTTTTGTTAAAAGAATGTCTAGTAACTGTCTGGCTACTGTACAGGACGTGCGCTACCCTGATTCAAGTTTTATGACTAAACAAGGAACGAATTTCTTCGCGTGATGTCTGCTGAAGGAAAAGTCAGTGGCGTTGTCCACGAGTATCCACTTGTTGCATCATGACGCCACACAAAACATTGATTTTAAGTCTTTCTCATTCTTTACCCTTCAGGGAGCTTCGTATCCACATTTCAGACAGTTATGTGTGTCAAATCAGCCATATGAGGTTCTTACAAGGCAATTATCACTATGCTCATAACTGTACCGCTTAAGTTTCTGTGACCTCATTTGTGCTCTATAATTTTAAAAAATAAAACGGGGAGTTATTTTACTAGTGAAGTGGAATTATAAAACTAAAGTCGACAGAATAATTATGTTAACAGATTTTATCATTATCAAACTAGGTTTCCAACTCGGATAAAGAAACACTTTTACTAAATTGACATCACTACGTGAGATAACAAAAACTAAAACTTTTCAAGTAGGTTTCTCAAACCAAGTAGAGAATGACATCTAATATTTTACTTTTATTTTTTTATTTTTTTTTTTATTTTTTGTTTTACTTCAAGTATTTAAGTTTACCGGGAAAAACGCGAGTCGGTTGGAAAATTTGTATCATGTTGGCCCGTTGGCAATAGTAGCTCAACGTTTTAGAGCGGCTGGACGGAGACCAGAAGATCCGTGGTTCAAATCACGGCTATGGCATTGAATTTCTCAGTCTGGCTATACTCTTTCATAGTGCGTCCTAAACATGGCTAGTATGAGAGAACAATTAATTTCCATTAATTGTACCTAATAGTGGTCGGAACTATAAAGCCCGGACCTTAAAGTACTTACAACATAGTAAGTCGTCATTAAGGTAGTTGTCTCAGTGTTTATGAGAACTCCTAGTGGTTTACTATAAAGCCCGGACCTTAAAGTACATACAGCATAGTAAGACGTCATTAAGGTAGTTCTCATGTGTTTATGAGAACTCCTAGTGGTTTACTATAAAGCCCGGGCCTTAAAGTACTTACAGCATAGTAAGTCGTCATTAAGGTAGTTGTCTCATGTGTTTATGAGAACTCCTAGTGGTTTACTATAAAGCCCGGGTCTTAAAGTACTTACAGCATAGTAAGTCGTCATTAAGGTAGTTGTCTCATGTGTTTATGAGAACTCCTAGTGGTTTACTATAAAGCCCGGACCTTAAAGTACTTACAGAATAGTAAGTCGTCATTAAGGTAGTTGTCTCATGTGTTTATGAGAACTCCTAGTGGTTTACTATAAAGTCCGGGCCTTAAAGTACTTACAGAATAGTAAGTCGTCATTAAGGCAGTTGTCTCATGTGTTTATGAGAACTCCTGGTGGTTTACTATAAAGCCCGGACCTTAAAGTACTTATAGCATAGTAAGACGTCATTAAGGTAGTTCTTATGTGTTTATGAGAACTCCTAGTGGTTTACTATAAAGCCCGGACCTTAAAGTACTTACAGCATAGTAAGTCATCATTAAGGTAGTTGTCTCATGTGTTTATGAGAACTCCTAGTGGTTTACTATAAAGCCCGGGCCTTAAAGTACTTACAGCATACTAAGACATCATTAAGGTAGTTCTCATGTGTTTATGAGAACTCCTAGTGGTTTACTATAAAGCCTGGACCTTAAAGTACTTACAACATAGTAAGTCGTCATTAAGGTAGTTGTCTCATGTGTTTATGAGAACTCCTAGTGGTTTACTATAAAGCCCGGACCTTAAAGTACTTACAGAATAGTAAGTCGTCATTAAGGTAGTTGTCTCATGTGTTTATGAGAACTCCTAGTGGTTTACTATAAAGCCCGGACCTTAAAGTACTTACAGAATAGTAAGTCGTCATTAAGGTAGTTGTCTCATGTGTTTATGAGAACTCCTAGTGGTTTACTATAAAGCCCGGGCCTTAAAGTACTTACAGCATAGTAAGTCGTCATTAAGGTAGTTGTCTCATGTGTTTATGAGAACTCCTAGTGGTTTACTATAAAGCCCGGACCTTAAAGTACTTACAGCATAGTAAGTCGCCATTAAGGTAGTTGTCTCATGTGTTTATGAGAACTCCTAGTGGTTTACTATAAAGCCCGGACCTTAAAGTACTTACAGCATGGTAAGTCGCCATTAAGGTAGCTGTCTCATGTGTTTATGAGAACTCCTAGTGGTTTACTATAAAGCCCGGACCTTAAAGTACTTACAGCATAGTAAGTCGTCATTAAGGTAGTTGTCTCATGTGTTTATGAGAACTCCTAGTGGTTTACTATAAAGCCCGGACCTTCAAGTACGTACAATATAGTAAGTCGTCATTAAGGTAGTTGTCTCATGTGTTTATGAGAACTCCTAGTGGTTTACTATAAAGCCTGGACCTTAAAGTACTTACAGCATAGTAAGTCGTCATTAAGATAGTTGTCTCATGTGTTTATGAGAACTCCTAGTGGTTTACTATAAAGCCCGGACCTTAAAGTACTTACAGCATAGTAAGTCGTCATTAAGGTAGTTGTCTCATATGTTTATGAGAAATCCTAGTGGTTTACTATAAAGCCCGGACCTTAAAGCACTTACAGCATAGTAAGTCGTCATTAAGGTAGTTGTCTCATGTGTTTATGAGAACTCCTAGTGGTTTACTATAAAGCCCGGACCTTAAAGTACTTACAACATAGTAAGTCGTCATTAAGGTAGTTGTCTCATGTGTTGATGAGAACTCCTAGTGGTTTACTATAAAGCCCGGACCTTAAAGTATTTACAACATAGTAAGTCGTCATTAAGGTAGTTGTCTCATGTGTTTATGAGAACTCCTAGTGGTTTACTATAAAGCCCGGACCTTAAAGTACTTACAACATAGTAAGTCGTCATTAAGGTAGTTGTCTCATGTGTTTATGAGAACTCCTAGTAGTTTACTATAAAGCCCGGACCTTAAAGTACTTACAGCATAGTAAGTCGTCATTAAGGCAGTTGTCTCATGTGTTTATGAGAACTCCTAGTGGTTTACTATAAAGCCCGGACCTTAAAGTACTTACAACATAGTAAGTCGTCATTAAGGTAGTTGTCTCATGTGTTTATGAGAACTCCTAGTAGTTTACTATAAAGCCCGGACCTTAAAGTACTTACAGCATAGTAAGTCGTCATTAAGGTAGTTGTCTCATGTGTTTATGAGAACTCCTAGTGGTTTACTATAAAGCCCGGACCTTAAAGTACTTACAGCATAGTAAGTCGTCATTAAGGTAGTTGTCTCATATGTTTATGAGAACTCCTAGTGGTTTACTATAAAGCCCGGACCTTAAAGTATTTACAGCATAGTAAGTCGTCATTAAGGTAGTTGTCTCATGTGTTTATGAGAACTCCTAGTGGTTTACTATAAAGCCCGGGCCTTAAAGTACTTACAGCATAGTAAGTCGTCATTAAGGTAGTTGTCTCATGTGTTTATGAGAACTCCTAGTGGTTTACTATAAAGCCCGGACCTTAAAGTACTTACAGCATAGTAAGTCGTCATTAAGGTAGTTGTCTCATGTGTTTATGAGAACTCCTAGTGGTTTACTATAAAGCCCGGGCCTTAAAGTACTTACAGCATAGTAAGTCGTCATTAAGGTAGTTGTCTCATGTGTTTATGAGAACTCCTAGTGGTTTACTATAAAGCCCGGACCTTAAAGTACTTACAGCATAGTAAGTCGTCATTAAAGTAGTTGTCTCATGTGTTTATGAGAACTCCTAGTGGTTTACTATAAAGCCCGGGCCTTAAAGTACTTACAGCATAGTAAGTCGTCATTAAGGTAGTTGTCTCATGTGTTTATGAGAACTCCTAGTGGTTTACTATAAAGCCCGGACCTTAAAGTACTTACAGCATAGTAAGTCGTCATTAAGGTAGTTGTCTCATGTGTTTATGAGAACTCCTAGTGGTTTACTATAAAGCCCGGGCCTTAAAGTACTTACAGCATAGTAACTCGTCATTAAGGTAGTTGTCTCATGTGTTTATGAGAACTCCTAGTGGTTTACTATAAAGCCCGGACCTTAAAGTACTTACAGAATAGTAAGTCGTCATTAAGGTAGTTGTCTCATGTGTTTATGAGAACTCCTAGTGGTTTACTATAAAGTCCGGGCCTTAAAGTACTTACAGAATAGTAAGTCGTCATTAAGGCAGTTGTCTCATGTGTTTATGAGAACTCCTGGTGGTTTACTATAAAGCCCGGACCTTAAAGTACTTATAGCATAGTAAGACGTCATTAAGGTAGTTCTTATGTGTTTATGAGAACTCCTAGTGGTTTACTATAAAGCCCGGACCTTAAAGTACTTACAGCATAGTAAGTCATCATTAAGGTAGTTGTCTCATGTGTTTATGAGAACTCCTAGTGGTTTACTATAAAGCCCGGGCCTTAAAGTACTTACAGCATACTAAGACATCATTAAGGTAGTTCTCATGTGTTTATGAGAACTCCTAGTGGTTTACTATAAAGCCTGGACCTTAAAGTACTTACAACATAGTAAGTCGTCATTAAGGTAGTTGTCTCATGTGTTTATGAGAACTCCTAGTGGTTTACTATAAAGCCCGGACCTTAAAGTACTTACAGAATAGTAAGTCGTCATTAAGGTAGTTGTCTCATGTGTTTATGAGAACTCCTAGTGGTTTACTATAAAGCCCGGACCTTAAAGTACTTACAGAATAGTAAGTCGTCATTAAGGTAGTTGTCTCATGTGTTTATGAGAACTCCTAGTGGTTTACTATAAAGCCCGGGCCTTAAAGTACTTACAGCATAGTAAGTCGTCATTAAGGTAGTTGTCTCATGTGTTTATGAGAACTCCTAGTGGTTTACTATAAAGCCCGGACCTTAAAGTACTTACAGCATAGTAAGTCGCCATTAAGGTAGTTGTCTCATGTGTTTATGAGAACTCCTAGTGGTTTACTATAAAGCCCGGACCTTAAAGTACTTACAGCATGGTAAGTCGCCATTAAGGTAGCTGTCTCATGTGTTTATGAGAACTCCTAGTGGTTTACTATAAAGCCCGGACCTTAAAGTACTTACAGCATAGTAAGTCGTCATTAAGGTAGTTGTCTCATGTGTTTATGAGAACTCCTAGTGGTTTACTATAAAGCCCGGACCTTCAAGTACGTACAATATAGTAAGTCGTCATTAAGGTAGTTGTCTCATGTGTTTATGAGAACTCCTAGTGGTTTACTATAAAGCCTGGACCTTAAAGTACTTACAGCATAGTAAGTCGTCATTAAGATAGTTGTCTCATGTGTTTATGAGAACTCCTAGTGGTTTACTATAAAGCCCGGACCTTAAAGTACTTACAGCATAGTAAGTCGTCATTAAGGTAGTTGTCTCATATGTTTATGAGAAATCCTAGTGGTTTACTATAAAGCCCGGACCTTAAAGCACTTACAGCATAGTAAGTCGTCATTAAGGTAGTTGTCTCATGTGTTTATGAGAACTCCTAGTGGTTTACTATAAAGCCCGGACCTTAAAGTACTTACAACATAGTAAGTCGTCATTAAGGTAGTTGTCTCATGTGTTGATGAGAACTCCTAGTGGTTTACTATAAAGCCCGGACCTTAAAGTATTTACAACATAGTAAGTCGTCATTAAGGTAGTTGTCTCATGTGTTTATGAGAACTCCTAGTGGTTTACTATAAAGCCCGGACCTTAAAGTACTTACAACATAGTAAGTCGTCATTAAGGTAGTTGTCTCATGTGTTTATGAGAACTCCTAGTAGTTTACTATAAAGCCCGGACCTTAAAGTACTTACAGCATAGTAAGTCGTCATTAAGGCAGTTGTCTCATGTGTTTATGAGAACTCCTAGTGGTTTACTATAAAGCCCGGACCTTAAAGTACTTACAACATAGTAAGTCGTCATTAAGGTAGTTGTCTCATGTGTTTATGAGAACTCCTAGTAGTTTACTATAAAGCCCGGACCTTAAAGTACTTACAGCATAGTAAGTCGTCATTAAGGTAGTTGTCTCATGTGTTTATGAGAACTCCTAGTGGTTTACTATAAAGCCCGGACCTTAAAGTACTTACAGCATAGTAAGTCGTCATTAAGGTAGTTGTCTCATATGTTTATGAGAACTCCTAGTGGTTTACTATAAAGCCCGGACCTTAAAGTATTTACAGCATAGTAAGTCGTCATTAAGGTAGTTGTCTCATGTGTTTATGAGAACTCCTAGTGGTTTACTATAAAGCCCGGGCCTTAAAGTACTTACAGCATAGTAAGTCGTCATTAAGGTAGTTGTCTCATGTGTTTATGAGAACTCCTAGTGGTTTACTATAAAGCCCGGACCTTAAAGTACTTACAGCATAGTAAGTCGTCATTAAGGTAGTTGTCTCATGTGTTTATGAGAACTCCTAGTGGTTTACTATAAAGCCCGGGCCTTAAAGTACTTACAGCATAGTAAGTCGTCATTAAGGTAGTTGTCTCATGTGTTTATGAGAACTCCTAGTGGTTTACTATAAAGCCCGGACCTTAAAGTACTTACAGCATAGTAAGTCGTCATTAAAGTAGTTGTCTCATGTGTTTATGAGAACTCCTAGTGGTTTACTATAAAGCCCGGGCCTTAAAGTACTTACAGCATAGTAAGTCGTCATTAAGGTAGTTGTCTCATGTGTTTATGAGAACTCCTAGTGGTTTACTATAAAGCCCGGACCTTAAAGTACTTACAGCATAGTAAGTCGTCATTAAGGTAGCTGTCTCATGTGTTTATGAGAACTCCCAGTGGTTTACTATAAAGCCCGGACCTTAAAGTACTTACAGCATAGTAAGTCGTCATTAAGGTAGTTGTCTCATGTGTTTATGAGAACTCCTAGTGGTTTACTATAAAGCCCGGGCCTTAAAGTACTTACAGCATAGTAACTCGTCATTAAGGTAGTTGTCTCATGTGTTTATGAGAACTCCTAGTGGTTTACTATAAAGCCCGGACCTTAAAGTACTTACAGCATAGTAAGTCGTCATTAAGGTAGTTGTCTCATGTGTTTATGAGAACTCCTAGTGGTTTACTATAAAGCCCGGACCTTAAAGTACTTACAGCATAGTAAGTCGTCATTAAGGTAGTTGTCTCATGTGTTTATGAGAACTCCTAGTGGTTTACTATAAAGCCCGGGCCTTAAAGTACTTACAGCATAGTAAGTCGTCATTAAGGTAGTTGTCTCATGTGTTTATGAGAACTCCTAGTGGTTTACTATAAAGTCCGGACCTTAAAGTACTTACAGCATAGTAAGTCGTCATTAAGGTAGTTGTCTCATGTGTTTATGAGAACTCCTAGTGGTTTACTATAAAGCCCGGACCTTAAAGTACTTACAGCATAGTAAGTCGTCATTAAGGTAGTTGTCTCATGTGTTTATGAGAACTCCTAGTGGTTTACTATAAAGCCCGGACCTTAAAGTACTTACAACATAGTAAGTCGTCATTAAGGTAGTTGTCTCATGTGTTTATGAGAACTCCTAGTGGTTTACTATAAAGCCCGGACCTTAAAGTACTTACAGCATAGTAAGTCGTCATTAAGATAGTTGTCTCATGTGTTTATGAGAACTCCTAGTGGTTTACTATAAAGCCGGACCTTAAAGTACTTACAGCATAGTAAGTCGTCATTAAGGTAGTTGTCTCATGTGTTTATGAGAACTCCTAGTGGTTTACTATAAAGTCCGGACCTTAAAGTACTTACAGCATAGTAAGTCGTCATTAAGGTAGTTGTCTCATGTGTTTATGAGAACTCCTAGTGGTTTACTATAAAGTCCGGACCTTAAAGTACTTACAGCATAGTAAGTCGTCATTAAGGTAGTTGTCTCATGTGTTTATGAGAACTCCTAGTGGTTTACTATAAAGCCCGGACCTTAAAGTACTTACAGCATAGTAAGTCGTCATTAAGGTAGTTGTCTCATGTGTTTATGAGAACTCCTAGTGGTTTACTATAAAGCCCGGGCCTTAAAGTACTTACAGCATAGTAAGTCGTCATTAAGGTAGTTGTCTCATGTGTTTATGAGAACTCCTAGTGGTTTACTATAAAGCCCGGACCTTAAAGTACTTACAGCATAGTAAGTCGCCATTAAGGTAGTTGTCTCATGTGTTTATGAGAACTCCTAGTAGTTTACTATAAGGCCGGGCCTTAAAGTACTTACAGCATAGTAAGTCGTCATTAAGGTAGTTGTCTCATGTGTTTATGAGAACTCCTAGTGGTTTACTATAAAGTCCGGGCCTTAAAGTACTTACAGCATAGTAAGTCGTCATTAAGGTAGTTGTCTCATGTGTTTATGAGAACTCCTAGTGGTTTACTATAAAGTCCGGGCCTTAAAGTACTTACAGCATAGTAAGTCGTCATTAAGGTAGTTGTCTCATGTGTTTATGAGAACTCCTAGTGGTTTACTATAAAGCCCGGACCTTAAAGTACTTACAGCATAGTAAGTCGCCATTAAGGTAGTTGTCTCATGTGTTTATGAGAACTCCTAGTAGTTTACTATAAGGCCGGGCCTTAAAGTACTTACAGCATAGTAAGTCGTCATTAAGGTAGTTGTCTCATGTGTTTATGAGAACTCCTAGTGGTTTACTATAAAGCCCGGACCTTAAAGTACTTACAGCATAGTAAGTCGTCATTAAGGTAGTTGTCTCATGTGTTTATGAGAACTCCTAGTGGTTTACTATAAAGCCCGGGCCTTAAAGTACTTACAGCATAGTAAGTCGTCATTAAGGTAGTTGTCTCATGTGTTTATGAGAACTCCTAGTAGTTTACTATAAGGCCGGGCCTTAAAGTACTTACAGCATAGTAAGTCGTCATTAATGTAGTTGTCTCATGTGTTTATGAGAACTCCTAGTGGTTTACTATAAAGCCCGGGTCTTAAAGTACTTACAGCATAGTAAGTCGTCATTAATGTAGTTGTCTCATGTGTTTATGAGAACTCCTAGTGGTTTACTATAAAGCCCGGGCCTTAAAGTACTTACAGCATAGTAAGTCGTCATTAAGGTAGTTGTCTCATGTGTTTATGAGAACTCCTATGTGGTTTACCGGTAAAAACACGATAGTAGGCACGTTGGCCATAGTAGCTCAATGGTTTAGAGCGGCTGGCCGGAGAACAGAAGATCTGTGGTTCAAATCCTGGCTATGGCATTGAATTTTTCAGTCTAGCTCTACTCCTTCATTAATTTTATAATCACAAATCCCATACTGAAAAAGAAATTATTCTTCATTCCCAGAACAAATTTGTTTTAATATCGTTTAAGAATTTAATTAATTACAACGTAAGAAATTAATTTAAAATTAAAGTATTAAGATATCTGAAGACACAGTTTTGAACGGGAATTTTATGTTATCGTTATATCATATTACTCCATCAAAACTAACAGTACCTTAAACGAAAATGATGGATATTTGGGGTTATTCAGAGATGCATGTCCTTAAAATTTTAAAAGATGAATGAGCTCACGTTGATAAATGACACACACGTCCCATAAATATTGATTATCCAGATATTTCTGGCGACATCAAATACGCCTTTCACGTGTCACAGAGCGAACTCGTGGTTTAATTCACATCGCCTTAGTGAGAGCTCGGTCGTTAGCGATCTTTGAGTCGTTGATATGGATATAGCGAGAACCTATCAGCCTTCTGCAACCGAAAATCATTAAACTGTAAGTACACCTTTCCTGTTAAGTCATCATAACTTATGTTTGACGTATTCAACTCACACGACTCTCTACTTCTTCTGTCTTTAAGTTAATAGAAATAGTTAATTGATCCAGAGAGGTACATACAATGGAAGAATCCAACAGCCAAATATCTTAAGAGGTGATCGTTATGTAATGGCATTAACACTTACGAGGCGGTGCCATAAAGTTATATATACCACCCGGTACTTTTATACTCGTGTGATAAAAGCTTTCAACGTCTCTCAGGACATAGTATTGGTAGTATCAGTGATTTGAGTTCTTTTGTTTTTTTTTTACAGTGAGTGCCAGAAATGACTGAGGTGTAAGATGGAGAAAATTGAGGCACGGAAAACGTTGCACAGAATTAACGGGGCTATTCAGTCCGGCGCTGGGGCTATTACCGCTCACAGTACTTTTGTATTTTAATTCAATGAATTTACCACAAATGAAGTTTCTCTTACCAACTGCACCAACGGACACTTCCTGAAACCTATAGTCCACATTTCTGACATTTGATTCAGTCTCCTTTGGTTGCTGATTTTGGAGAATTAAACTTTAACCCACAAAATCCACATGGTCCATCTTCATCATCGTTGAATTCTAACCAAGTCATCACTTGACTCCCTATTCCACAATTTACTTTTGCAATAGGTCTACGCTTTATTTTCTCTTTGCTCCGGTGTACATCTAAAGCCCCTTGCTGACAAGTATTTCCACCCAATTATTGGAAGGCGCGACCAACTGGCGGCTGGGTGAGGGCCGGGAGGCATTCGACCACGCCTACCCATTTGTCTTATAGTGCCAACGAAGGGATGGTTGGAAAAAGCATCACTGGATGCTATCCCACTTCTGACACCATTGTGACTTTGTGGGTTCGTTAAATTAAAAGTCCAATTGCACAAACTCAAAATGTTCTTTATTTCCAACGAATTACAGCTGTAACACTTGCCGATTACACAGAATTACGTAATGCACAGAATTACAATTCGTCAGTTCGTCTGTCACAGGTCCACTGCACGCTCACAATTACGTACAACATCTCTGATACACCTACACCGTCTTCCAGTCCGTTTGCTCACTCGGCGCTCTTCACAGCTGCTCGCCAAGAACTGAACTGACTCGCCAACTACAGCCCCCTTTTTATAGGAAATCTCGCGTTTCAGTGAATCACCCCTAAAGTTCTAGGCGGCAGGGGGAGGGGAAAGAGACGGCCAGTGATGTTTCTCCAACTATTCCTTCGTTAACGCTAGAAGAAGACAAATGGGTAGGTGTGAGCGAATGACCCCCGGCCCTCACCCAGCCGCCAATTGGTCGCGCGTTCCAATAATTGGGTGACAGTATTTTAAGCTGGAAACTAAATCTTTCTCCTCGTCCAAACTGAACAACACTCCTCCTAATGCTTCTTGACGTTGATGTGCATGAACACGGTCCTATAGTGTAGAGTAAGGCACTATGAGAAGGCCCGCTGTTCCTCTCATACTGTCCTCCACAGGAGAGAAAGTCTCTGAGGCCTGAGAAGTAGGGGGACTACGGAAGGTTCACACACCCTCCTTGGACAGGTTTTATGACACCCCATGTCAGTATAGTCACAGACCGTTCAAAAACATTCTAACGTCTTCTACTTTTGTGAATGAATATTTTTCGTTTTAGTGTACACAGTGAATAGCGCGCATGTTTGATTTTTACGGTTCTTCTCCTTGTGTAGCATGCATTCTCTGTCACATTCCCTGTCCTTGTCCCACTGTGTAAGGTTGGCACATTCCTTTCAGGGATCCTTGCGTTGCTGGACAGTACTTACATCGCCGTTTAATACGCTCGTAACAGCACGAGCAATGTCGTTCTCGTCCAGTTTCGTTCCAGCTTCCTTTGTTTATATGTATGTACCATTTAAACGATAAAATAAAATTCAGTGATAGTTGTATAAAATAATTAGGTTAAAAGATTACAAAAATCCTATATTATAACTGGGCGAGATTAGCCTCTCTTTACTTGGACGGAATAGCTCAAAATGTTGAAATTGCGTGCCATGTGAGAGCTATGGTTAAAGATACATGCCATCTACATGGACGTAACCCAAACTATAACCTACACTGACACGAAAATCTCTCTATCTGCAGATACTATACCCTAAGTTACAAATGGTATTTCTTATTGAAGGCAAAAAAGCAACATAAGTTATTTAATTTGTAATATTCTCCTGTTAATACTATTAAAACAGCAGCCTATAGACACAAGTAAATCATAGAAACGTAGCACAATCACCAAACTTGACAATGAACTGGCAGGTCGGTCATCGCTGCATATTATTGTTTGGCAGTAAACCAATTTGCTTATTTCTGGCTGAATAGCCTCCTGAGCGGAATAGCCCTGCGCTACCCTATACGCTTTTTAAACATTTTTGAAAATTTTCCATGTAATGGATAGCTTCGAATGCGGCCCCTTGTGTCGTACCACGGACATAAACGGATCTTTTTCTAAGCCCCCCCCCCCCCACAGGAGCCTCAACAAATATTACGGTGAGATCTCGAATATTTTAACGCAATACAGTGGTTCTCCTCCTTTCTGCACTACAACAATATTTTTGGTTTGGGGACAGTTCAGTATTCACGCCAACACAGCTATTTGTTTAAAATCCAATGTCAGGCTTAACAAAAGAATTGCACACGCAGAGACTATCGGATCTGAATTTTAAACACAATAGAAGTGTATCCATATCAACAAACCCAATACGGGATTTTTAGTAAGCAAAACAGATAAAAAGGGCAAAGCCGTAACCTCCAGTGACGCAGGTGTTAAATTCATGGGTTACAAAAATCCCCATCTCCCACTGCAGTATGTGCGCCCTAAGGTTGCCTGCAATATATGAATGAAACACAATAGAAATTCAATTGCTCTCCACATTGGTTGATTTAAAAGCCCTTTAGCCACCGCATATAATAAAAAAATGAACGTGCAAACATGACAGTTACGTAAAATACAATGCCGCCCGTTCCCTGTACAGGTTGTCGAAAACAAAAGATAGGGCATGTACTGCCAGCGACAAAACACGCTCGTAAAGCCCAAACAGAAACCTTGCTTCAGCTGTCACCGGACCCGAGCAGCCAACTTGATTAAATCAAATTGCTCGCCGAGAGGTTCCTACGGTAAATATAAGGTTGGTAATCAATTTCAGCACTGCACGTTTCCCTTTGACCCCAAAACACCTCTATACTTCAAGTTTTTATTATTTTTGCTATTTCTGTTCCCTCAAAGCGTGATATTCAGGGGTCAACAAAGGGTTGCAATTACTACACGGCAGCTCTTCAATTGTTTTAGTTGTATTTGTACTGGTAATGCATGATAACAGTTGGATTGGTAAATATTTCCTTTTAATAGGAAACATATTTGGATTGCTTTGTTTACTTACCATTCCTATAGTCGAAGTACTGCACTGCAACCAAAACTGTTATACCCAGATTTCACGGAAATGCCTGTTTTGAGCGCATTTAAATCGAAGAATAAATTATCTATGTACATTCATATGACCTCCTTTATTCAGTATTATAGAAGATAACCTTACAAGTGTTTATTCTTCTGTTTCAGGTTAATCAAGACAGATATTTCAAGGAATGATTTCAGTGGCGGCTGGTGGGTTAAATTATTGGTTGTGCACAAATGAAAAATAAAATACAGAGCAGTAGTGACTCACCTATTTATACAGATTCTCTGCCCTACTCTCCTTAGACCTGGCGAATCTATCGATAACTTTTGCGTTGAAGTCGCTGATCTTCATAACAAAATCTCTCTCAATTGAAAGCATTGCTAATGCTGACAATCGGTCCTGTGACATTGTGTTCCTAAGGAAAGTTTTTATTCTTTTTAAAGTTGAGAAACAGCATTCTGCTTCAGCGGTAGACATTGGCATAGTTAACAGTACTCGGAGGAGTTTGACATATTCGCTGAATGTAGCACATAAATTGTTTTCCTTAATGAAGTCCATCAAGCACAAAGCGCCGGACATTCCACGAAATTCCTCTCGACTGTAAATTACAGTCAGTTCTCTACGAATTTTTGTTCCAATGATAAAAGGATAGAACCTTATTGTTTCTCTAAGGGAATCCTCTGGAAATGTCTTAGAAATTTTGTTGATGAAACAAAGTTGAGGTTACCGATGCCCCGTGAAGCTAAATCTGAACTTTACTTTTCTAAGAATGTCACATACTTCAAGAGCTTCTCTTCTTTTTACATCAGATCTTCTATTCTTCTCTTCTTAATTGCAGTTTCTTCGTGTTCCTCG
This sequence comes from Mantis religiosa, assembly GCA_030765055.1. Taxonomy (NCBI): domain Eukaryota; kingdom Metazoa; phylum Arthropoda; class Insecta; order Mantodea; family Mantidae; genus Mantis; species Mantis religiosa. The sequence goes on from CM060958.1 coordinate 12,622,925, forward strand.
ATATCCACGCTATTTCTTACCTTTTGCACTTCCCTTTTAAATGCGTTTAGCTGGGCGATGGCAAATGTTGCATTACAGTCTCGTTTCTGCAGCTGATTGTACAAAATGTCCACATGTGGCATGATCTTGTTGAAGAAAGACAGCCAGAATACAAAATTATAATCTTTCAAAGTGGCCATAAACCCAGAAGCCTGAACAAGTGTGGCGTTGTTGTTTAACAGAGCTCTCTTCTGAATAACCTCCATGCATTTAATTAAATTCTCCCTGTGTTCGTAAAGCAGAGCACACAGAAGCTAAGCCTGAAGGTCACCCTATAGCCGTTGCTAAGAGTAGGAGGAGCTAGGTTTATAAACCTCCATTTAAGCAATGTATAAGAAGCCCCTCCCATCTCTTCACCTTCCCGCAAACCCCTCAGAGAGCCTACATCTGGGCGAAATCTTAGGTTAACTTTTCGCTGCAAACCTGCGGCTCCTACAGCTAATCACTGTTTATTTCGACTTCTGCGGTCATGGACAGCTACAGACGATAAGCGTAATTGAAACATGTTTGTATATAAAACAATGCAAACAAGTACAGCTTTAATGTGCAAAACGCACCTGTTGTATATTCAGAATCAGTGTGTGTAGCGCAAACCTGAAACCTTATGGAGGAACCAAACCTGAATGATTTTACTATATTGCAATAGAACTCTATTTCGGTTAGCTAATGCTGGGTATCTCCGTTTCAAAATTCCATGAACTCCTTCCAGTTGTTGCGAGTAAGGATCTGCATCTGCATCAATCTGCCCACCCCTTTGGAACAAACTCCCAGTGAATCACACTTTCAAAACTGCATCAGACACACAACATTACTTTGGGACCGAAGTGACTTTGTTTAATGATGAATTTGGAAGGTTGACGGGGATCAAGCCACTGTTACGAGGCATCAGGGTTTCGGTAATATACCCATTTTTCATCACAAGTGACAATTCACCTGACAAATATATTGTCCAAGGAATTACGGATAAGCTGATGACAGATATGCACTTTAGGTTCAGCTTGTTGAGGTGTCAGTTCACGAGGTACATATCTACCACCTCTGTATGATTTTCCAAGTGTCTTAATGTGTCGTTAAGGTGGCAGTATATGGCCTCACATTGTCATGGAGAAGAATGCCGTTTCGGATCGGTTGTCGGCGTCGCTTGTTCCGATATACAGCTTTTGATTCATCCAAAATGTGACAGAAATAGGCTGTATTCATTTTCCTTTCTTCGTGAAGAAAATCCATCGGCAAAACGCCCGCGGAGTCCCAGAAAATGGTTACAAGCACTCTTCCATCAGATGGGCGTGTTCTGAACTTGACCAGACCTGCTTCGTCTCCTCGCCACCACTCCACGCTTGTTCGCTTTGACTCTGGGGTGTAATGATGCACGCACGTTTCATCACAAATCACCGTATGCACGAATGATTTCAATTTACATTTACAGAGAAATACTAAAGTGAGCTCTAACATGGACATTAAGCGTTTCCGGTCACATGTCCACATAACATATTTTCTTTCTTTGTGTGTGAGGAATGTTTCCTGAAGGTTTGGCCGTACCTTTTTGTAACATCCTGTTAAGTTATGTGTTCTGCACGCGTGCCCTATAGTGACGGGCTGTGAACTTGCACGCTCTGGTCGGATCAACACTTCGTTACACACGTCACGATATTACCAGACTCTGACTCGTTTATTTTTGAATGCCCCTTTAATACATGTATAGCCTATTAAAACAGAAAAGCAAAATTGGAAACTCCATTTTAATCTTAGGTTGTTTATACATTCTTTTTCTGCTGATATCTCTCTAACTGAAATTATTTCTTCACTGGAGTATATAAAAAGCAAACCTGTGAAACTTGGATAATATACAGAAAATATGTAAATTAAAATGTCGATAAACACAGAGACTTTAAGAGTTGTACCTCATTTTCTCCTTAAAGGATAAAGACAGAATGCTTCTACAATAGAAACCCTGTAGGAGGAGAAACCCAATATTGGAGTGAGATGTGGGGTTGAAAAGAAGCAATTTGGATTATCGTAGAGAGGGAGGTACCGTTGAAAAATTCTCTCTTTCCACTACAGGATATATGATTACGACGTCAAAGTCTACCAATCCGGTATGTCGCTTTGATCTGATCACGGTTAAAGTTTCCGGAATAAAAGGATCGCATTTTTTCTCCAAGTCTTTTCATTACGTACCTTTTGCAATAATATACGATTACAAAGAACAACAAAAGAAGCGTGGATGTAATTTCATTCGCAAACGCCTTAGAGGCATCAACGAAAACTGAAAGGACGTCTTTTGTTTTATGAGCATCTCTTATGTTATGCGTTTGAATAACTCTCTTTTAGCCTTTGACACTTGTTAGATGGTATCATTCCGGCACCTCAGCTCGCATTATATCTATTTCTTTTACATCTTTTTGAATGACATTTCTTTACATGCGCTCTGTTTAACAATGGTACAGTATACAGTTCTGGGCTTTCAAAAAGTGAGAGACATATTTAACAACTCCATCAATAACGGATATCTAAAAATGGCTCATGCCAAAACAAATTATTTGAACAAATTGTGTGCCTTAAACCTATCCAAATTTGTAATGTGTCTTCGGCTATGGTTTAATGTTTACCACCTGTGTGAGATAAACATTTCTTCCTCATGAAGATAACTTTATAGGCTATTTACCGAAAATTCAAAATATATGTACGAGGCGTGTCCGCAAAATGTCTCCAAGGCCCTGGAGCCGTGAGGAACGCTATTACGCGAGATCCGGCAACACTGGCGTGTAGCTTGGTTTCACCCCTTTAAATCCCCACCTCAACGAACCGTTGCAACCATTAGTCTTGGCTGGGCAGCCGTTTGTGATGGAGCTTCCTATCACTACCGCTTCGAAGTCCGAGTTGCGTGCAGTGATCCGTTTTTTGAGTGTCAAGGGCACTAATCCCACTGGAATTCATCGTCAGTTACGCGAAGTCTATGGGCCACAGTGTATGGACGTCAAAAACGTGCGAAAGTGGGTCAGAGAGTTCAAAGACGGACGTACAGACGTCCATGACGAAGAGCGTTCTGGTCGGCCTTCGGTTTCAGCCGAAACAATTGCAAAGAGCCAAGAGAGAGCTAAGAGCGAGAACAAGTCGTCCGGGTGCTCCCGGACGTTGGGCAGAGCGCCACGGTACCTATCCGCTGTGCGGATTTAACCGTGCGGTCTTATAGGATTTGTCTTTCCTCCAATGCTTGGATGTCCTTGTAAACTGATGGACCTGATTCGGCCTCTGATAGTGCTCCTGGCGGCGGGATGAGCTTCCAAGTAAGAGGCCAGTGCCCTAAACCGCCACGCTAGGGGCGACCTGCGTTGCAGTGTCCGTCCAGCGTGGCGGCGCCAGGAGCGAGAGATCGGGTGGTTGGGGACCGTTTAGGTTGTGGTTCTCATTGGGGTCACACAGGGGGGACCTGACTGCCGGGGTTCAGCCGACGTGCCAGATCCAGCCCTAGTGTGGCGGGAACAGAGTGTAGTGTTGAGGGGATGAGAGGCTGGTCTCACCACCCAAGGGCGTCCTTGGGGAGGCGGTAGCTCTTTCTCCTCCTGGGCACACGGTGGTCATATTGCCCAATGTGTTCGCTAGCGGGTTGGAAATGAAATTAAATGTGTAGTGTTTAACGCCCGCTTTTACTACATACGGCACCGCAGGCGATGACACTGATGATACATGAGATGAAGATGGAGCATCGGTGGAATAAGATGGCGGGGGAAACCGGAGATCCCGGAGAAAACCCGCCCCAGCGCCATGTTGTTCACCACAAATCTCACTTTGCGGTCGCCTGGTATCAAACCCGGGCCACCTTGGTGAGAGCCAAGCGGTCTAACCACTGAGCCATCTAGGGGGTTGGGATGGGATGTAATCCTGGCATACAGTGTGCGCGAACGTTCACGCACAACGTCCTCAACGTAAGGTATGCCAGAATGGGTGTGTAGGGTAGAAATGCTTCAAGATGGGCGTGTGACAGTTCGTGAGCTGTGCGAACTTATCCCTGAAGTCAGTAAGACTACGATTGACAAGATCTTGAACGAACATTTGCACTATCGCAAGGTGTGTGCAAGGTGGGTCCGCCAAAATGCTCACCGAAGGCCATAAACTTAAAGTGTTGAAGCGGCCCAACGATTCCTGGAGCGCTATGAAGAACAGGGCGAGGAATTGTTGGATTCCATTGTCAGTGGCGATCAAACCTGGGTGCATACACAACACCCGAAACTAAAGAACGTTCTAGTCAGTGGCGGCGTTCGGATTCCCTGAAGCCGGGAAAGTTCAAACACACATTTTCTGCCGGCAAAGTAATGTCCAGTGTATTCTGGGACAGAAAAGGTGAATTGTTGTGCATACTGGCACAACAATAAACGGCACTAGCAACTGTGAGACTTTAAAACAATTGCGATGTGCCATTCAAAATCGAAGGAGGGTATGCTGACGAAGGGAGTGACTTTCCATCACCACAACGCTGGTCCTCATACTGTACATGCAACGGCTGATCTCCTGGAGCAGTTCGGATGGGACATACTCACCCATCCCTACAGTCCAGACTTAGCATTTAGTGATTATCATCTGTTTTCTGAGTGGAAGTCACACCTGGGTAGAACTCATTTCCAGGCCGACGATGGTTTGAAAAACGAGGTTGAGCGCTTCCTGCGCAACTTGGCGGTAGAGTGCTATGAAAAGGGTATACAAAAACTGCACAGCGCATGCAAAAGTGCGTCGATCACAATGGTGATTACGTTGAAAAATAGCTCTATGTACCGCCTTTCCATCAATGTAACATTAATTGATAATGAACATGTTCTCTATATTAAATAAAATTGGAGTCCTTATTTTACGGACAGGTCTTCTATATACAATTATTATACATCTAAAATATTTAATATGCAATATTTTAATTAAAATCATAAGAGCTACTTTTGAAAATTCTAAAATAATTCCACAACTACCAAGAAAATCAGCTGTCGCTATCTTTCGTCTCGTAACTGGATATGATTGAATAACCATATTTATAGGATTGGACTTTCAAGCACGCCATACTGCCCACTGTATACCAGGGAAGAAATTATAAATATGGAATATCTAGATTTATGGTGAGTCGGTCCTTGCCCGTTAGGAAACTGGTTGAGTCCTACCGGTACTCTTCACCTCATAAAATAGGGAAGGTGGCGGGTGAATGTCACGGATGGGGGAGGTATACTGACAAGTCGCGGTTTTCCTCGGGGTTCGCTCTGCATGGACTGTTCTTTGTTCCAGGGTGTGGGATATGCCCTGACTGGATGTGTTGTGATTAGCGAACAAAACACCTCGACTGTTCCATGATCGATTTATTCACCACTGTAATTATATACCTCACTCGCCACCTGGAAAGTCGCCGTTTGCAAACTCGTGTGTTGTGTTACACTGAGCTTTGCTGTTTGCTCTCAGGATCAAAATGAAGTAACCAAGTTTCATCAGCAGTGATTACGTTTGATAGAAGCTCCGGATCTTCCTCTAACATCAACTTTAACTGCATGCGAATGTCGTTTTGTTCGGGAATCAACAATTTGGGAACCATCACGCACAAACACGTCTCATGTGTAATGTTTCTGTCACCAACGTGTGGGTGGCAACCAATGAAATGTTCAGTATTTCAGGAAGTGATCTTAAGGTAATTTTTCAATCCTCTCTCACAATGGCAGCAGCAGTGTTGATGTTTTCTTCCGTAAGAGCAGTAACTGGAGCACCGGGTCCCCACCTTCCTTTGAAATTGACTGTCTGCCCCCTTTAAACATTTTAAACCACCTTCGAGCTGTGCTGCAGGGAAGAACAGATTCTCCATAGGCCTCCTGTAACATTGTATAGGCCTCAACTGAAGATTTGTTGAGACGAAAGCAGAATTTCAAAGCTGCATATTGTTCCTCGCGTGTTACCTCCATTGCAGCGGTAGGCGATACGGAACATGAGTGAACTTGCCTGGTTCTTACAGGCGGAAACCAGGAGTACCAACAATGAAACTACTATGGCGTGTTTGTTTGATATTAAACTAACAGAAAATAATAAGTTTGAATTTTAGTACGAAAAATTATTGTCATTCTTTATTGAACGACCCTTGTAATTTTTAAGTTCATTTCAATAAAGAAATGGAATAACACAGAAGTTACTTGTAACGTTTAATATTTCTCCAGTCACTGACACGATACTTATAAGCCTAATACTTGTTAAAGCACCAAGAGTTCCTCATCTGTTTCCATTATGTTCCTTCTTTTCATGCTCCTACACTCCTGTCTTCCGGAATAACTTTCTCGAGTCTCTTTTTCCCTTCACCTTTTTTCTCTTTCTCCCCTTGGAACAGGTTAATATTTCAAATCTCCTCGACTCCACCTTGAAGCAAAAGTTGGGAGTGAGATATCATCTCTCAACAGCCCCTCTTCTTTGCCCATGTCGATAGTAATCGATAATACTCGATGTGGAAGATGAGAAGTCGCTGCTCTCACTTTTTCATTGCACACGGAATCCTGCCATCAGCGAAATAAGTAGCCGAGTTGAAACGGGGAAATGGAATTATTGATTACTTCCAAAGATACGGCAATCGTTTAAGTGAACATCGTTGAGGTAAAGTGCTGGAAAGGAGATAGTTTAAGTATGGTCATGTCTGAAATCAGGACTGCAGTTTTGAGAGGTAACGTTAACTCTGCCCACAGACCAACAAACGTAAGACAGAAATACTTCGTGCATTATCAATACACTAGACATAAGTTCAAGGCTTTAGGCTTTAAGGCTTTTAAGGGTATGTATGACTGAAATTTTCAAATTCTGAACTAATAATGCTAACTTTTTCAAATTTACACCATAGGTGTAGTATAATGTAAACATGTAACAACCTAAATTTAAACCATTTTTCTCCAGCAGTTTAGAAATTATGATAAATTCTGTATGTTTTTTGTTACGTCACTAAAAAGTCCCTTGCTACAAAATATTTTCAATTTTGGTCTAATATTTTAACCCTATGTTCATAATACACATAATTTTTGAAATTGCTCTAGGTTTTTCTGTGTATCCTTTAGTTTAGGTCACAAACTTTTTTTTAAAATACAAATATTCTTTTTTGTCCAAAAAACTGTAAGTTTTGTGTTTGAAAATTAAAAATATATGCTTATATACATTTCACAATAAAACCTAGGGCAATTTCCATTCCTCATGATATTCTGAACCTGTGTAGGAAATTTCATGAATGTTGTACAAAAACTGCATCGCAAGGAGCATTTTACAGGAAGAAAAATGCTGAAAATATGAACATTGAGATAAACGGCGATTAAAGATTTGATTGCAAAACTCACATTAAAATCCACCAGGCTGATAGGTTGGACCTTCAGATTTCTTTTTCCTCTCCTCTGTTGCTGCTTTTTCCACCTTTTTCTTCTTTAGATGTTGCATTTCTTCTGCACAACTTTGCTTCTTGCTTTGCAGGATACGAGTCTGATCTCGCTGCACTGAAGTTTTCCTTGCTGAGTCTAGTACACTTTCAACTCTGATATTTTGCTGCAGCTCCAATGACTTAAGACCACCCATGTTAAACTCACTGATGCTTTTAATAACAGCAAGATCCAATTTTTGTTTTGATATGAAAACTTCCTTTGGGCACTTATTCCATATGACATGATGCAAAGATTCATTGGCATTCTGTGTTTTTCCTGTTTTGCACCTCTCTAGTAATGTTGTAGAAGCCAGCCTCTGATATATTGGCAACATTTTAGGAACTATTTTGTCTGAAAGCCTTATTTTTCTTTTCTTGAATTGAAAATTTAAGAACGGAAAACAGACAAAGAATGTGGATGTAGGCAAAAGAGGGCGTGACTCTGACAGAGTTTAAAGGCCACCGACATTTAAATAAGCATTTAAAAATGGCGTTCGGAGGCAAATTATGCATTTTTCACATTCGGGATTGTCTAAATTATTTTATAGAATTAAAATAAAAAGGTCGTTATTTTCACGATTTTCATGAAATTTCAGTCATACATACCCTTAAGGCTTTTTATTTGTAACTTATTTGCCTGGTGCCGGTACATTGGGCCCGGCTTACAGGCTCTAAATTTACATGGGTTTATAATTCTGGGTATGGTTTTTTATTGTCTTTGGGGTTCTTCTAAAGCACATACGGCGACCTGTTCTGAGGTCGCCGAGAACCAGTTTTATCTCGTTATTTGTCTCTGTCTTTCTTTTTCTTTTTTTTTATATTTACATATTTACACTGAGCTTATCCTGCACGCGCGCGCGCGCGCGCACACACACACACACACGCACGCACACACACACACCCCTGGGCATACCACGTACGTCCCAATATCACACGCACTACACTGTACAGACTTGGCTATGTACAATATTTACAATGTTCGCAGTTAGGCTGTGCGGCAGCGGGCAGCTGACTCCTGGGCTGCCGATGATGGCGGCCTCTGCCGGGGAGCGTGGCCTGAGCCAAGAAGGGTTGGGCGCGCATAATTTTGCAGTCGTGTTGTTTTATTTTTGTTTTTCTTCAATATGCTTTGATTCTGGCGTGTTTTCGGTGCTTGGGTTCGCCTTTCCCAATATTGTGTATGGTGGGTGTATGGAGAATCTGTTCTTCCCTACAGCACAGCACGAAGGTGGTTTAAAATGTTTAAAGAGGGGAGACAATCAATTTCAAAGGAAGGTGGACCCGGTGCTCCAGTTTCTGCTCTTACGGTAGAAAACATCAACACTGCTGCTGCCATTGTGAGAGGGGAGCAACGAATTACCTGAAGATCACTTTCTGAAATACTGAACATTTCATTGGGTGCCACCCACACGTTGATGACAGAAACATTACACATGAGACATGTTTGTGCGCGATGGGTTCCAAGACTGTTGATTCCCGAACAAAAGAACATTAGTATGCAGGTCTGCATGCAGTTAAAGTTGATGTTAGAGGAAGACCCGGAGTTCTTTCAAACGTAACCACTGCTGGCTACATCATTTTGATCCTGAGAGCAAACAGCAAAGCTCAGTGTGGAAACCTCCTTCATCACCAACCCCCAAAAAAAGCAAAAGTGGTTGCTTCTTCCGGGAAAGTTTTGGTCATCTCATTCCTTGGTATTCATGGTATGGTTTATCAGCATGTTCTACCTGCACATACATCAATAACTGGACAATACTAAAGGGATGTCCTGGAAACAGTGCAAGTCCACATCAGGCGAAAAAGACCACATTTCCGTGAAGCAGGCTGGATGCTGCACCACGATAATGTGCGGCCGCATATTGCCAATGTTGTTGCTGAATATGTAGCACAAATCAAAGTGAAGTGCATCTCTCAGCTTCCCTATAATCTGGATTTAGCCCCATGTGACATTTTTCTATTCCCTAAATTTAAGTAACGCCTTCATGGGAGGCATTATCCAACATCAGAAGCAGTGGTGAAGGCTGTGGAGGCGTTTTTGAAGGATCTTTCTCAAACTGATTTCCAACATGTCTTTGAACACTGGGACAAGTGCATAGTAGGAGAGACTATTTTGAGAAGACCATCAAAATTATGAGGATGAGCAAAGGTACCGTTCTTTATTGAACAGCTCTCGTATAAACGATCTGATAAGTCGGCTGTCGCAGATCATGTTTAGTCATTTAAGCATAATATAATTCCTGAAGTTAAATTATTAAAACCATTAATTGTCCCGATAGATTTAATGGTTTGGGATAAGATACTTACAAGGGGCGCCCAGAAAGTAAGCTCTGTTTCAATTTATCTCCACTGTAGCGCTGCGATCACAGTTCCTCACATGCGTGGTAGACGCTCTGTATCAAGGAGTAGAAATATGCGCCATTGTGATATCGCTGTCAGCCACGTACGCTTTGTTGTGCTTGTTTACAATGTCGGTGTTGATTGAAAATCCCACCGCTTGTGAAATCAGATCTGTGATTCGTTTCCGGAATTTTAGGATTGCGCCACGCAATAGAGAATATGCGCCGAGGAATGGTGTCTAAAGGTGTTGTGTTTCTTCACGACAACGCTCGACCACACACTGCAAGTGCTACGAAATGAAATGAAATGAGTAGTGTTTAACGCCCGCTTTTACTACATACGGCACCGCAGGCAGTGAAACTGATGATACAGAAGATGAAAATGGAGCACCGGTGGAAGGAGATGGCGGGGGAAACCGGAGGTCCCGGAGAAAACCCGAACCAGCACCGTGTTGTCCACCACAAATCTCAGTTTGCGGTCGCCTGGGATCGAACCCGGGCCGCCTGAAACTTTCTACAGGGATTTGGCTGGGACGTGTTTGACCACTCCCCGTACAACCCTGTCCTCGCTCCTAGCGACTTTCATCTGTTTTTGCACCTCAAATCTTTCCTTGGCGGTCAACACTTCAACAATGACGAAGAGCTGGAAGAAAATGTTTCCAACTGGTTGAAGACGCAGGCGACAAACTTCTATGAAGAAGGTATACAAAAACTTATGCCTTGCTATGACAAATGCCTGAAAACTTTAGCAGTTATGTGGAAAAGTAGTTTAAGAGTTGTAGAATATTGTGCAATAAATACTTTTTCTGTATCTATACACAATTTAATTGTATTATCAAACAGAACTTACTTTCTGGAAGTACCCTGTACTTTAAGAAATAGGCATCGAGTAATGAATTTTGAAATGCCAGCAGTTGATTATGTTCTTAAGTTTGTTTCATTTTCAGATGTTGGTAATACTGAAAAAAATAATAACGTAGTAGCTTCCTTAACGAAGAATTTGTTTTCTCCTGTGGTTTTCTTTGACTGACGACACTAAAAAGGTTTGGTGGAATCTATTTCAACTTCAACTAATTCAGCGAATAACAAAAATTGACATTATTTTTCTTAAGATAAGTGAAGTTTTTGTTATTTGCATAATAGGTACTTATTGTTACACGGGAACTAGCTTCATTTTCAACCTAAGAAATATATTTTCCAGTCCGACTTTCAGCTACCAACCTCGAAACAGTCGAGTTTATAATGTAACGAGTCGAAGCAAGCCCGAGCTCCCATACAAAAATGGTTTAAAGCAGGTACGTGCAAACAACATATCGGACAACGGTGATTCGCTTTTTCTCCCTTGATTGGAACCAAGTGCTCAGTCAGCTATCCCTAATTTTTCCGCTCTAACGTTGTGTTCCATTCTATCTCATTATCCCAGCAAACCACTGTTTTTGTCCCTCCCTCCATTCTCTGTTTGGCAGATCATTCATCTTGTCCAGCATATCTCCCCATTTCCAACACCTGTGTCCTGCAGTAATTGTCTCAGCCACTGACTATTCTCATCTCCTCTGATACGCGCCTCTGCATTGTAACCTTATCTCACCATATTATCATTGCATTCAACATCCTAAACAATTGAATACAAACATATCTCTAATCTAATATATCTGTAATAAATATTAACTTTCGGTACAAAAATTTGATTTTGAAAATTTTAAAATTTAATAATCACATACCTTATTGTAACAATTATCAAGTCACACACACATTGCCTCCATCCTACTTTCTGTTATTAATATAATAAGTAGCTTGTCTGACCTAATAAAAATACAGGACATTTTTTCAGATATTCATTTTTCAACATAGTCTGCTTGTAAATCTACATACTTCTCCCAGCGATGCTTCCATCACTATAACCCGACCAAATAGTACTCGGCGTTTTTCAACATAGTCTCCTTGTAACTCTACACACTTCTCCCAGCGATGCTTCCATCACTATAACCCGTCCAAATAGTACTCGGCGTTTTTCAACATAGTCTCCTTGTAACTCTACACACTTCTCCCAGCGATGCTTCCATCACTATAACACGTCCAAATAGAACTCGGCGTTTTTCAACATAGTCTCCTTGTAACTCTACACACTTCTCCCAGCGATGCTCCCATATCTGTAACACGTCCAAATAGCACTCGGCGTTTTTCAACATAGTCTCCTTGTAACTCTACACACTTCTCCCAGCGATGCTTCCATCACTATAACACGTCCAAATAGAACTCGGCGTTTTTCAACATAGTCTCCTTGTAACTCTACACACTTCTCCCAGCGATGCTCCCATCTCTGTTACCCGTCCAAATAGTACTCAGCGTTTTTCAACATAGTCTCCTTGTAACTCTACACACTTCTCCCAGCGATGTTCTCATCTCTGTAACCCGTCCAAATAGTACTCGGCATTTTCTCTGCAAAATAATTGTTCACGAAAGTGACAGCCTCTTCATTTGAGGAAAATGTCATCTGAGCACAATTTTCACATGAGGGAACAAAAACATGTCGCTTGGGATTAAATCTGGTTAGTCAAGTAGTTGAAACCGTAATTCGTGAATTTTCGCTGTCGCAACCGCTGAGGTGTGAGACGGTGCGCTGTCTTGGTGAAACAGGATTTTCTTTTTCTGCAAATGTGGCCGTTTTTCTGCAAGTTTTGCCTTCAGCTTGTCAAGTACTGATGCGTAGTATGCTCCTGTAATGGTTTTTCCTTTTTGAAGATAATCGACTAAAATATCTCTATGAACATCCCCCCCCCAAAAAAAAAGAACAGTGGCAACCACTTTCCCCGCCGAATAAAGAAACAATTTTTTCTCTTTTTGGAGCCACTTTCCCGCTTGTAGTGTACTTTTTGGGCTCTATTTTTGTTTCGGGCGTATAATGGTGTATCCAAGTGTTATCTCCAGTAATTAATCGGCGCAAAAACTCTTACTTATTGCTCCAACAGAGATTTGGAAATGTTCATTCGAACACGTTCTTTGTCTAACGTGAGCAAACGCGGCACCCAGCGCGCGGACAGCTTTCTCATGTCTAAATGTTAATTTAATATGTTACGTACACGTTCTTTTGACATGTTCATAGCCTCTGCTATCTCCCTAACTTTAATTTGGCGTCGTCCAGCACCATTTGGTGAACTTTGGCGATGTTTTCGTCGGTAGTTGCAATTATTTGACGTCCCGAACTTTCATCATATCCCAAGCTCTTACGGTCACGTTTAAACTCAGCTGCTCAAAATTTCACTATAGTAAATGATGTTATAAGGTCCCCATACACAGAATCCAACTCATTTGTGATTTGCGTAGGTGTAACTCCTTTCAAATACAAATATGTAATGATAGCTCGATACTCGATTTTGTCCATTTTCATAAAAACTCACATCAACTCACTCAAACGACTGTTACGTAACAACTGAGCGTCTAAAATGGCTGAAAGTTTGGCGAGTAACTGTCAACAGATGAACAACGAAATTGACTAGCTTTTATTTACGAGGCTGCCATCTTCATGGTGAGTTCGGAGCAACACTATAAATGCTTTCAAATGATTAAAATATGCATAAATATTTGTTACCAAAGTTTTATAAAAAATACATATTTTCCTTAAATATGGCCTTAGAAAACTGTTGTAATATAATATCAGTATTCACATTTGTAAAAAATATTCTTAGAAAATGTTATTCCAAAATAAAATTTATTTTAATGAATAGTAAAAATTAAGATAACTTATTTTTGGTTAAATGTTACAATTGTTTAGCGTTATAAAATTTACTTACATCTGTTTTTGAATTCTAGTTGCTGATTCATCACAAACTTTATGGTACTTCCATTTATTTTTTACATCTATGTTTCTGAATTTGACATTTTAAAATTATAATTTTGAAAAGTACAAAAATGGTAGATAAATAGTTATGTATATGCAATCTTTTTCACCATATTGTCACGGCAACAGGCATAAAAGGTTCGGAAGAAATAAGAAAACAGTTGACGGATAAAGTTTCGTGGTAATAATGAGCCTTGCTAAGCAGTTAACGATAGCGCGGCGATTGTAAACAAACGCCGGCAAGTGAAGATAACTAAGGTAAATGACTTGCCGACATAGATTAAGTTACGCTTCTGGAATGTGATAGAATATTTGGTTTCTTTATTCTTGCGGAAATTTTTGTACTAATATTTCCGGGTTTATTTATTTTAGAACAATCTATAATTACGAATTAGGTATTTAAGGACGTGACGGCTCGTAAAGTAGTAGTAGTTGTAAACAGAGTGAGTAAGCAGAGAGAACAGCTGAGAGTGTTGTGTAACAAGAGTGTTGTAAAGAGAGCTGAACTGGACGCTGTTGTCATCGACCTTGGAAGATTGTGTTGTTATGTGATGTATTGTTGTTACGTGAGAATTGAAGATTGTATCTCTACGGAAGTGAACATCATTTAGAATTTCGGCAAATTGGACTTTTAATTCTAGAAACCCACAAAGTCACAATACGATTAAAACATCTGTAAAACATAAAATTCAAATTCCTCCACATTACTCAAAGTTTAAATTTAAACATTAGCGAAGTCTAAAAATGGATGTATGAGGTAGTGGAGGCTGAGTAAACTGTCCTAAATACGAGGCTGGAACTAGGGAAAACTTATCTAAGTAAAATTATTTTTAGAAGCAAATGTAACAGACTTTTTGAGACTTTGCTTATGTTCTATAGCAATACCTTCCCTTAATCTTAACTTCATGTTAATTTAAACTCGAATGTTTTCTTGGTAGATTTACCTTCAGGCTGTCAGCCAGGAAACTCGAAATTTCAGAAGCAAAATCATACCTGCAACAAAAGGAGAACTTCATTAATTACAAATAAAAAATAAATTTAAGACATAAATATTAAAAGCAGAAGCATTATTAACAGTGAAGTATTCTTCATATTTAAGTTTGATTTATGAGTCACTATGTTTACACTCAAACTTCACTTACTTGTTGTTGTATAATTGAAACGTTTTCAAGATCATTCGATCTCATCCTCAGCTGTTTGGTGACTAAATGAACCTCCCTCTTCTTCCACTACTACGGAGCTCCGATCACTCTGCCATCTGGTGTTAGGGGCACTAAGTTTTAATACTTCATTTAATGCCGGGATTTCAAAATTTATAACTTTATCACGGTTTTTGTTTATGAATATTTTTTCCCAAATATCCAAATCTATGGGTGTACTTAAAGATCTTAACAGTTTAATGTTGTGGCCAATGTTATGATTTTCTGTCCAAAAATGGTGTGAAACTGCAGATTTTTCTGTTTGTTTCAACTTAATGTTCCTCTGGTGTTCTTTTGCCTGGTTAACAAGTTTCTCTTAGTTTTTCCTATGTAGCTTTTTTCACATGTTTCACAATTAATCTGATAAATTCCTGATTTCAAATTGTTGGGTATTGAATTTTTTATTGGTTTATTTAGCAGGTTCCTCAGACTGAATTTGTTTTGGGGTGCTAGTTTTAAGTTGTCTTTTGAAGATTCGTTCAAATTTTCTAAAAGCCCATGGATGGTAGGTGAATTTTCTATATTGCCAATTTGTGCTTTTAAGCGGTGTGAGAGTGGTATTTTTTGATATTATCTTCAGTTTTTCTTTTCTCTTCATCGTGTTCCTTATGATGGCTGGGTTGAATCCATTTAATACCGCTATGTCTTTTATGTGTTGTTGTTCTTTCAAAGGTTCATCCTTACTCAGTGGAACGTTGTATAGCCGGTGAATTAGACTTCTAAAGGCAGCTAGTTGATGTGAAACTGGGTTGTATTCATTTTTCTTTATGTAATTATCTATGTGTGTGGGCTTCCTGTATATTCCAAAATCTACACCATGACGATTTCTAGTTATCTTGAGGTCCAAAAAGGGTAGGGTGTTGTCTCTTTCTACTTCCATAGTAAATTGGATGTGATTATCTTGCAGGTTTAGTAATTTTAGAGAATCTTCTCTAAGTTTTTCCGGAATGATAGCAAAAACATCATCAACATATCTCTGCCAAAATTTATAAATCTGTGGGAAGGCCTTTACTATGTGTGTTTCAAAATAGCTGATGTATAGGTCTGCTAAAATAGGCGAAAGTGGCTCCCCATAGCTAATCCTTTTGATTGTCTGTAGAATTTTTGTTTAAACATGAAGTAATTATTCCTTATGCATAAATATGTAAGATTGATAATGTCATCTATTTCTCTGGGGTCCGTTGTAGTCTGGGTTAGCCATTTTTTGAGGAATGTAGGTATTTTTTCTACTGGAATGCTTGTAAAAAGTGCCTTAACGTCAAAAGAAACTAGTATGTGATTTTTCGGGATGTACTTCTGTAGGTGATTTATCAATTCTAAGGAGTTTTTTATTCTAAAACTTTGAAATTTGTCATATGATTTTAATTTTCTTACTAACCACTTTGCAATGTGGTATGTAGGTGAATTGATGCCATTGATGATGGGTCTCATGCTGTTGTCTTTATTTAAGCCATACAATTTTAAGTGTTATAAATCTAATATTGTATGATTACTACTTGTTAGTTTCCAATTGCTTAGAAAATGAAAATGTCAAGAATGTTTGGCCAAAGTTATTTGTCTTTTAAAGGAGATATTTCAAGTGCCTTTTCACCATTGTTATATTATCCCCCATAGTCTCACAGACTTTGATTTACAAAGCTAGAAGTATTTTTTGGGTGTCGGATGAATATCTCCCAAGTTTGTTGTCACGTGTTTTTCCACGAAGTTCATTTCTGGAGAGAGAAGAGCTTCTATTAGTGAAAACTTAATCTCTGAACAACTAAGCATATTCGTAATCATTCATGTACTAGAATAACCTATTAGAGTCCTGTTCTATAGTCTTAAAATTATTTTAACTCAATAGTATTGAAAGTCACAACAAAACATGGTTCAAACAGAAAGATATACAATGCAAAAACTACTTTGAAACAGTAAATTAACACAAGTTGTAGAACAAAATTTCCTGGGTGACTCAGTTATTAGGTTGTCTAATAAATAATGTCAGTTTTTTGACCTTGGTGTGTCGGAAAATTTATGTCAGTCTTCACTTGTTAATAAAGAATCACAAAATGAAGATAGCAAACTTTTGAGATTAGAGTGCTTCTAAAACACTACTAGAAATAAGATTATAAAGTCGCTGTCACAGCTCGAAGAATATGTGAAGTAGAAGGAGAAGATGTCGTTAGTGAGCGTGTGACAACAATGGTTCCAATGTTTCAACAATGGGGATGTACTATGGTATCTTTTGATGCACCAACTTCTTTTGAAAGAATACGACTACTTTTTGCGAATTTTCTCGCAAAACTTTGCGTGTATACTCAATACCGCATACTTTAGGTCTTCCAGAGAGTCGTACTGTTTTCGTCTCCATTGTTATCTATATAAAGGCGCTGGCCCATTAATCAAATCCGATCCAGAACTTAAAAAAGGCAGAACTGTGAAAATCATTATACTCAAGCGTAATTTCACGATAAGTGCTTTCGATAGTTGTTTTAGAATTTCCAAAATTTGTATCAGCACTATACTGAATCCCTGCCAACTACTTTTAACTGTAAACGTCTGTTTTATTGAAATAATATTTGCATTAATATTGGCTTCAATCGGTTGTATCCAAATTTCGTACTTCAGTTCAGTAAGTACCCAGGATGAGGTTTTCAACAAAATTTGCCTACTACAAACTACCCTTAGCGTGGCACATTTTTCACGTAATTTTAATTGACTTTATTCATTAATATTAATATAGAAGCGTAAGTATTTTCAAAATATTGCATCTTTCTATGCTCCTTAACGTCATAATTCAGCAATATCCATTACTGCTTCTCCTGCATATGAAGGTTTACAGAAGGGAAGCAATTGTTCGTTAGTTCCCCTCCTCTTTCCTCCTTGATGGCGTCGTTTAGTTGAGCACTTGTAGACAACTGTTGTAATTATGCAAACATCTCTCTGGATTCCAAAATGTTCCAACAAAAACTCATGAAACGCAAAGCCCAAGTACCAAAGCTGCTTCTGTAGTTAGAAAACCTTGAAGTTGGTGTAAGAACCACGGTAAGAGTTAATGCATCTCTGGAAAATGAGTACTCTTGCTTTACTACTCCATTTATTTAAATTGTTTTATTAATTTGTTATGTATCAGCTAAAATATACACCCTCAGTTTTTGTAATTAATTTTATTTAAAATACAGGTTGTTTATATATTATATAGAAAATATATTTAAATAAATGGTATCTATACATTAGGTTGTTGTTTCCAAATTTTGATATATTTCTGCTTTAAAACAAAGCATTGCAATAGTACAGAATACCAGGTAATGTAGCCTTCTATATGTCACTGTACTTCCGCAAATGTGTTTTTGTTCAGATTTATGGTCAGTTCACTCATGTGATTTAGTTTAGTTCTACTGTCACTTCGATAATGCGACATATTTCATCTGCCACTTCAATAATGCCATGTAGTTCAGCTCTACCAACTTAATGCCATTTAGTTCAGTTTTGTCACTTCAATAATGTGATAGATTTCAGTTTTGTCACTTCAATAATGCTAATGCGATTAAGTTCAGTCTTGTCACTTCAATAATGCGATTAAGTTCATCTTTGTCACTTAAATAATGCGATTCAGATCAGTTCTGTCACTTCAATAATACGTTTCAGTTCAGTTCTCTCACTTCAATAATGCGATTCAGTTCAGTTTTGCCACTTCAATAATGCAATTCTGTTCATTTATACTTCGCATGCCGAATGTGATTTACTTCAGCTTTGTCACTTTAATAATGCTATTAAGTTAATCTCTGTCACTTCAATAATGCGATTCAGTTTTGTTTTGTCACTTCAATAATGCGATTCAGTTCAGTTCTATCACATCAATAATGCTATTCAGGTCAGTTCTGTCACATCAATAATGCTATTCAGTTCATTTCTGTCACTTCAATACTGCTATTCAGTTCATATTTGACACTTCAATACTGCTATTTGGTTTATATCTGACACTTCAATAATGCGATTCAGTTCATTTCTGCCACTTCAATAATGCGATTTAGTTCAGTTTTGGCACTTCAATAATGCGATTCAGTTCATTCATAGTAACATGCCTAATGTGATTTACTTCATTTTTTTCACTTCACTAATGAAGTTTTGTTCGTTTTTACTATCGACATGTTTTTATGGTCAGGTAAATGTTATTTTGCTGCGGAAGCTTCTTTCTTCCCACCTACTGAACAGCCTAGAACACTTTGGATAACTCCAACGGCCACATAAAGGTAAGTAATTTGTACTTGATCTGGTGCGAAATTATGTGCTATTCTAATAGTGAAGTTAATTGTGACGAACGAGTGGTTGGTACGGGAGATTAGAGAGGTCTTCTTTTCGACACTCCAGCGGGACAAGCAGACGGAAGAAGAGTAGTCATCTCCTTTCATTTCACTGTCGCCTTCATTCCCATTGCATCTACTAAAATTATTGGGAATAAGATAATGCTTATTTCCCAAAGTACAAAGTAGAGGAATAACCGATTTAAGAATCGTTTTTACAAGATTACTGAAAGTTACGTGAACACAACAAATCAATTTATTTCCATGATTTCCCATGAAATAACAAAGTTCCTACAGTAAAGTTTACACCGCTTCAGAATGACTGTTTCTCCGATTCCAGTGCGTGGAGGGAATCAGAAGTTCCGAAACCAGAGAAATATATTTTTGTTACAAAATATGCACGTTGCTTCTGTTTTCCTGAACATTCTTTATATGAATACAAGCCAAACTTTGACAACAGTTTGCAATGCTACAATAAATAACAAAACTATGCTGATATACAACGAGATGTGGTCTGACAATTTATTGCCGTCTAGAACTTTCCCCCTCGCGAACTATTTGCTTTCACCGCCGTTTGTCATGCTGTCGAATGTACTGGTTCCGTATTCATTCATGCTTCGTTGTTCATTTGTTTGAACTAGTGGTCGGCAATGAATGATTAGCAAAGGTATCGAGCAAATGGTTCATTCCTACTGGGAATTCCAAAATGGTGACTCTTCCGATCGAAGCATTTTATATAAACTCTTGCTTCTTGATGCTGTTGCAAGGATCAACAGAGAGACGAGAGAAATCTGAGGTACATGCTGATTATTCTACGGATGACCAAAATTCATGGGTGGTAAATAAAAGCAGTTCCCACAAGGCCAATCAGTTGGGTAAGAGCGTACCTTTCAAGTATCTCTGTCTCTCTCTTTTGTCTCTTCAATAGATTTATTGTAGGATTGTTCTAGATTAGATGCATTATACAGGTAGAGAGAATAAATTCAGTTATGCATTCTCTACCCACACAGGAACACCAGTGGACCAACACCTCGGAACACAACCACCAGTGAGCCCGCCGATTGGCAGCAAGCTCTTGGTTGCATACGAGAGGAGCTTCACCGCACCAGCATCAAGCTATGCAGACTCGAGGAGCTCCTAACGACCACTGTCACCGACGTCAACAACCGTCCCCCGGCGGTAGAAGTTCAGGACCTCCACTCTGAGGTCCTAAACAAAATCAGAGCCTGGGTAACAGAGGAATCCCTAGCAGCTGCTGCCGCCCAACGCAGCACAACCAACGCCGCCCTCCAGGGCATACAAGACAGGCTGACCACACTCTCCAGCCAACTCATGGACGGACTTACACCGCAAAAACAGAGTCAATCAACACCCAGCTCCAGAACAGCGCAGCCCAACATGAAGAAGGGATTGCCGCTCTTCTGTCCAAAATTGACCGCATCACCAACGCCTTCTGCGGCAAACTACCCAACGACACACTAAGCTACTGCAAGGGCAAGCTTGAAAAGATTGTTGGATACATCAATGTTACAGCACCCAACAGGAAGCTACATGAAGCCCTTCGCGAACACCAGGACCACATCACCCAGAGCATCTACGACCTGAAGATGTCCCTGGTTCCAGAACACGGGGTCCGTCCGCCGGAACTTCTGCCACATCGAGACACCCGCACACGCAGGACGCCGCCGCCATCAGACCTGCAACGCCGCCTCCCTCCCCGGCCATGAGCTGTTGACGGCCTTGGCCCTTCTGCATCACCGCAATCCAGTTCCCACAAGGACCTTACGACTCCATCCAGTCACGCATATAACGATCACCACTGTACACAGGTCGTAGTGAGGGTCTCCTGGATCATGACTGCTACCTGATCATTTTTCCGCACACCTAGTTTCTACCCACGAACAGCCGGGTTGCTTATGCGGTACCGGCCATCAAATTCGCCTGAACAGTCCCAACTAAATTAGCACCACAGGCTCCAATAAATAGAATCACCCCAGAACAACATCCCTCCCATGCCCCATCCTTCTTTCTACCCAAATACCCAATTTACCCTGTTGGTTTTTTTCCTATACCTTTATTCCCGTTTCCCCCCCCCCAAAAAAAAATCATGTAGGCGAAAGGTCATTTACAAATTGTAAACCGATAGTGCTGGTTTCTGAAAAACGGCCTTCAAAACAAAGGTGTACCGTAGGTATGTATACATATACGTGAACACATATCTCTGTTTTTGAAACAGTCTGTAGAATATTGTGGAGCAGGTAGTGCGGATATTAAAGCGGTTCCGAGAGAAACATCGAAGGGCTACTAACGAAATTGAATTGAATGTGCAGGTAAACTGTTTTCCGGAGTTGTGTTAATACATATCAACAGTTATGGCGGCGCCCCGAGCTAAGGAAAATTGAAAGTGAAGGAAACCAATGTCATTACCTGAGGCGGACGGCAATGATCTTCCTGCCTTTGTGAAGCGACTTAACTGAAAGCTGC
This sequence comes from Mantis religiosa, assembly GCA_030765055.1. Classification (NCBI taxonomy): domain Eukaryota; kingdom Metazoa; phylum Arthropoda; class Insecta; order Mantodea; family Mantidae; genus Mantis; species Mantis religiosa. Next base: position 12,644,509 of record CM060958.1, read on the forward strand.
TTTAATGCGATCAAATGTTCCTCACTTGTTTGTTAGTGTTATCATCACACGGGTTTCAATGCTCTTACAAAGTAAGGCAAACAATAATAAAGGAATGTCAACAAACAGATCAGCCTCCTTTTCTTTTCATAAATACTTCATCATTCCAGTTGAAATATGAGACTGCTATTTACTTTAGCTCTTAACATACTCAAATTATTTTTAAGCCACATGCAAATAATTTTGCATTACGAGGGTAATCTTATAAGTCTGGTTAACTTCCACAAAGACATGGAAATTTTTTGTTGAGCTTGATTATTCAAAATAATATACAGAACATTTGAATACGCTACAATATAAAGTTCATTGTTGACAACCATCTGAACTGGTCAGGGTCATAGTTACGATTGAGAATGGAAACAACAAGAGTTTCGTACTGTTACACTGGGCAACATCAAATTTTTGAATATTTTGAGCACTTCATGAGGCATGGGTTGAGAAAAACAAATGACAGTGAAAAATATTTGTTAGCTTTAGTTTCTATGATATATACAAGGTGGAATTATTACATATTAACGGATTGGGAAATGAAATGTGTAGTGTTTAACGCCCACTTTTACTACATACGGCACCGCAGGTGGTGACACTGATGATACATGAGATGAAGTTGGAGCACCGGTGGAATGAGATGGCGGGGGAAACCGGAGATCCCGGAGAAAACCCACCCCAGCGCCGTGTTGTCCACCACAAATCTCACTTTCCGGTCGCCTGGGATCGAAACCGGGCCGCCTTGGTGAGAGCCAAGCGGTCTAACCACTGAGCCACGGCGGGGCCAACGGATTGGGAGAAGATGATACATTTTAATTACATACATGCTAACAACAATGAAAGTGCATTTGATTTTTCAGCTGGTAATTACATGCTAATAGCTCTAAATTGCTGGAAAAATACTTCGCATATAGTCGTGTCTGAGGAGAATCATGACTTCGTCGTCTTTTAGCTTGCCTCTTGTGATGGAGTACCGCAGAATCCCTATACAAAGACCAAGTATTACTTCATTCCAACGGCTCTGATATGTTTGTTCCATAACAGAAATGTCCTGATGGAATCTCTCACCATGTTCATCACTAACAGCTCCACAACTAGGAGGGAAAAAGTCTAGGTGGGAGTGGAGAAAATGGATCTTAAGGGAAATGTTCCAGGTTACGGAATTTTTGCAGGAGCCAAACAGTATCCTTTGAGCCTTCTAAATCCTCCCTCAGAACTTACCTTATAAGCGCTGGAACCTCCTAAAGCCCTCCTAATAGCCGAATACAAACTAAATCCAGAAAACGCTTCTTACATGAATATTCATGTAAATCCGAGAAGATTAAGAAATAAAATCCTTACCATAAAAAATGGAAATAGCCTGAAACATTCAACAAATGAAAGAAATAGCATTTTATAATATAAGAGACATAGGAAAAAGCAGCTGCTTAAGGGTTGCATTTCCTTGAATTTCCAGGCTGTTTGCAACTAGGGGTGAAAAGTATCTTCCCAACGACAACGATTTTAAAGGATAACGTGGGACACAGTCGTCCTCTAAGCATAGAAACTAGTTTCAATTTTTTTTTGGGGGGGGGGCGGTAAAAGCAATGCTGCATCAAGTTATGTTAGGACACGAACGAAACATTCAATTCAGTTTCTGGGTACGATCCCTAATCCAACCAAAGAAGTATTCTGTCAATAACAACCTATATCGTTGATACCGATATGCCCTAACGTTAAATGTTTTCCCTTATTCTGAAAGATGAATGTCTGGTAACTCTAAGCTCTATGTACCCTGTACTCATTTGAATAGCATTTCATTCATCGTCCGATATGACTTAACGTTGGAGGTTTTCTCTTATCCTGAAAGATGAATGTCTGGTAACTCTTAGCTCTATGTACCCTGTACTCATTTCAACATCATTTCATTCATCGTCCGATATAACTTAACGTTGGAGGTTTTCTCTTATCCTGAAAGATGAATGTCTGGTAACTCTAAGCTCTATGTACCCTGTACTTATTTGAACATCATTTCATTCATCGCCCGATATGACTTAACGTTGGAGGTTTTCTCTTATCCTGAAAGATGAATGTCTGGTAACTCTAAGCTCTATGTACCCTGTACTCATTTGAACATTATTTCATTCATCGTCCGATATGACTTAACGTTGGAGGTTTTCCCTTATCCTGAAAAATGAATGTCTGGTAACTCTAAGCTCTATGTACCCTGTACTCACTTGAACATCATTTCATTCAGCGTCCAATATGACTTAACGTTGGAGGTTTTCCCTTATCCTGAAAAATGAATGTCTGGTAACTGTAAGCTCTATGTACCCTGTAGTCATTAGAACATCATTTCATTCATCGTCCGATATGACTTAACGTTGGAGGTTTTCCCTTATCCTGAAAAATGAATGTCAGGTAACTCTAAGCTCTATGTACCCTGTACTCACTTGAACATCATTTCATTCATCGTCCAATATGACTTAACGTTGGAGGTTTTCTCTTATCCTGAAAGATGAATGTGTCATAACTCTAAGCTCTATGTATCCTGTACTTATTTGAACATCATTTCATTCATCGTCCGATATGCCCTAACGTTAAATGTTTCCCTTATTCTGAAAGATGAATGTCTGGTAACTCTAAGCTCTATGTACCCTGTATTCATTAGAACATCATTTCATTCATCGTCCGATATAACTTAACGTTGGGGGTTTTCTCTTATCCTGAAAGATGAGTGTCTGGTAACTCTAAGCTCTATGTACCCTGTACTCATTTGAACATTATTTCATTCATCGTCCGATATGATAACGTTGGAGGTTTTCCCTTATCCTGAAAAATGAATGTCTGGTAACTCTAAGCTCTATGTACCCTGTAGTCATTAGAACATCATTTCATTCATCGTCCGATATGACTTAACGTTGGAGGTTTTCCCTTATCCTGAAAAATGAATGTCTGGTAACTCTAAGCTCTATGTACCCTGTACTCACTTGAACATCATTTCATTCAGCGTCCAATATGACTTAACGTTGGAGGTTTTCCCTTATCCTGAAAAATGAATGGTAACTCTAAGCTCTATGTACCCTGTAGTCATTAGAACATCATTTCATTCATCGTCCGATATGACTTAACGTTGGAGGTTTTCCCTTATCCTGAAAAATGAATGTCAGGTAACTCTAAGCTCTATGTACCCTGTACTCACTTGAACATCATTTCATTCATCGTCCAATATGACAACGTTGGAGGTTTTCTCTTATCCTGAAAGATGAATGTCTCATAACTCTAAGCTCTATGTATCCTGTACTTATTTGAACATCATTTCATTCATCGTCCGATATGCCCTAACGTTAAATGTTTCCCTTATTCTGAAAGAAGAATGTCTGGTAACTCTAAGCTCTATGTACCCTGTATTCATTAGAACATCATTTCATTCATCGTCCGATATAACTTAACGTTGGAGGTTTTCTCTTATCCTGAAAGATGAGTGTCTGGTAACTCTAAGCTCTATGTACCCTGTACTCATTTCAACATCATTTCATTCATCGTCCGATATGACTTAACGTTGGAGGTTTTCTCTTATCCTGAAAAATGAATGTCTGGTAACTCTAAGCTCTATGTACCCTGTACTCATTTCAACATCATTTCATTCATCGTCCGATATAACTTAACGTTGGAGGTTTTCTCTTATCCTGAAAGATGAGTGTCTGGTAACTCTAAGCTCTATGTACCCGGTACTCATTTGAACATCATTTCATTCATCGTCCGATATGACTTAACGTTGGAGGTTTTCGCTTATCCTGAAAGATGAATGTCTGGTAACTCTTAGCTCTATGTGGCCTGTACTCATTTGAACATTATTTCATTCATCGTCCGATATAACTTAACGTTGGAGGTTTTCGCTTATCCTGAAAGATGAATGTCTGGTAACTCTTAGCTCTATGTGCCCTGTACTCATTTGAACATTATTTCATTCATCGTCCGATATGACTTAACGTTGGAGGTTTTCGCTTATCCTGAAAGATGAATGTCTGGTAGCTCTTAGCTCTATGTGCCCTGTACTCATTTGAACATTATTTCATTCATCGTCCGATATGACTTAACGTTGGAGGTTTTCTCTTATCCTGAAAAATGAATGTCTGGTAACTCTAAGCTCTATGTACCCTGTACTCATTTGAACATTATTTCATTCATCATCCGAAATGACAACGTTGGAGGTTTTCCCTTATCCTGAAAGATGAATGTCTGGCAACTCTTAGCTCTATGTACCCTGTACTCATTTCAACATCATTTCATTCATCGTCCGATATAACTTAACGTTGGAGGTTTTCTCTTATCCTGAAAGATGAGTGTCTGGTAACTCTAAGCTCTATGTACCCTGTACTCATTTGAATAGCATTTCATTCATCGTCCGATATGACTTAACGTTGGAGGTTTTCTCTTATCCTGAAAGATGAATGTCTGGTAACTCTTGGCTCTATGTACCCTGTACTCATTTCAACATCATTTCATTCATCGTCCGATATAACTTAACGTTGGAGGTTTTCTCTTATCCTGAAAGATGAATGTCTGGTAACTCTTAGCTCTATGTACCCTGTACTCATTTCAACATCATTTCATTCATCGTCCGATATGACTTAACGTCGGAGGTTTTACCTTATCCTGAAAGATGAATGTCTGATAACTCTAAGCTCTATGTACCCTGTACTCATTTGAACAGCATTTCATTCATCGTCCGATATGACTTAACGATGGAGGTTTTCTCTTATCCTGAAAGATGAATGTCTGGTAACTCTAAGCTCTATGTATCCTGTACTTATTAGAACATCATTTCATTCATCGTCCGATATGACTTAACGATGGAGGTTTTCTCTTATCCTGAAAGATGAATGTCTGGTAACTCTAAGCTCTATGTACCCTGTACTCATTAGAACATCATTTCATTCATCGTCCGATATGACTTAACGTTGGAGGTTTTCTCTTATCCTGAAAAATGAATGTCTGGTAACTCTAAGCTGTATGTGCCCTGTACTCATTTGAACATTATTTCATTCATCATCCGAAATGACAACGTTGGAGGTTTTCCCTTATCCTGAAAGATGAATGTCTGGTAACTCTAAGCTCTATGTACCCTGTACTCATTTGAACCTCTATTCATTCATTGTCCAACAGACGTTGGAGGACGTAAATTAAAAAGTGGTTGTTATTTATTATTAGTTTTTTAGGTTTTCATTGATATAAAATTGTGTATCGAATATTGCATTCTTCCTACAGAGGAAGGTCTGGCTAGGGCTACTGCTGTGCTCTTTGAGGACAAGGCTAAAATAACTCGACTGCTTTTATTCGTCATATAAAGTTTAAAGCAACAATCTTCAATGATGCATTACATAAAGGTTTATAACTATGTAGAGGAATGGGAGGTTTATCTCAAAACTATTTGACATATCGACACTACTGATTAGGGAACTATGATGGTTTCGAGGTCTTATGGCTACAGCAGAGAGCATATTTTTAGACATATTATTCGCTCGGGTCTATGTGCTCTGTGCTGCTTTATTATGAACGTTATTTGAAATAATGTATATAAGGGATACGGGGCTTACAAATTGTGCACACCACTTCTCTTGTTGGATCAATTAATGTTAATCGGTGATAAAAAATGAAGCAGTAAATTCAACACGAGTGATAACGGATACTGCATGCCTACGCTACATCCACTTTTAATGCACAATTGAAATGTTAGATTTGATTGAATGACAGTGAGGGATGAATGATGTGTATTGATTGTGGGAAAGAGACACAGCACTGTCAGAGCTGACATGTGTTCATTATTGGTGTGTACAGCAGATTTCTCCGCTTGTACTAGAAAAAACACTTGCATCATCACGTTATGTTTTATAGCTTGCACTGCGACATTTGGGAACATCGTTAAAATTAAAGCTAACCTCCAACCACTGGAATGCAATTTAAAAATGGTGTTATGTGTGTTATCCCATGAAGGGGATGTGATTACTCACAGTTTATAATTAGTAATATATTAATTTGATTCATAAATTCGTTCGATTCTTGTTACGTGTTTATGACAAAGAACGCCTGCACTGTATGCCCGTATCACAACTACGGCAACGAAGTTGCCTAATTATGTAGGGGTAACCTAATTACATACGGAAAGTCATCGAAAGTAAACAAGGCAATGAACTTTCCAAACAAACTTTATTTTGTGCAGTATGCGCCTTTATTATCAGTAACATATCTCCATTTCTCAGGAAGCTTATCAATACCATTTTTCCAAAATCTTGCAGTTTTCTGGTTGACTAACCCTTCTACGGCGAGTCTGCAATACTCCAAGGAAGTAAGGCGTTTGCCATTAAGGAAGTTTTGCAGGGATCGGAATAAATGATGGATGGGGCAATGTCTGGAGAATAAGGTGGGTGAGGTAACACATCCCAGTCGAAATCCCGTAATTACTGACGAGTTACCATAGAAGTGTGTGGTTTGGAATTGTCTTGCTCAAAGACGACTCCACCATTAGATGCTAATTCTAGCCTTTTCTCTCCTAGGGCAACCTTCAGACGATCCAACTGAGAACAGTATTTCTCTGAATTGATGGTCTCCCCAGGAGGAAGGAATTCGTAATAAATAATTCCTCTCCAGTCCCACCAAGTGCACAGCATAATCTTCTCAGGATGAAGCCCTGGTTTAGGAATTGAGAGTGGTGGTTCCCTTTTCTTACGCCATGACTTTCTCTTTCTGATGTTGTTGTACACAATCCACTTTTCGTCTCCTGTAGCCAGCTGTTTCTGAAAAGAGGCAGTTTCATTGCGTCTTATCAAATCGTCACAATTGGAAACGCGCTGAGCTGAATTTTGTTCACTCAGTTCGTGCGGAACCCATACATCCCGAAGATTTACGTAACCAAGTTTCTTTAGGTGCCTGGCTACAGTTGTATGCGATAAGTTTAGCTCCTGACCTACCTCCCGAGTTGTTATTCTGGGGTTGTTCGTAATCATGTCCTCTATCCTTTCCTCATCCGTAACCACAGGTCGTCCAGAACGAGGTTTGTTTTTCACAGAGAAGTTCCCAGCTCGAAATCGAGTAAACCATTTTTGACATGGCCTCTACCTTAATCTACTTTTATACATAATTTCCGTGAATACTGAGGCACTTGTCATAACCTGGCACAAGTTTTTTTGAATACCCTCCTCATAAAATTCTGCCGCCTGACGTGTTAACCACTGTATCACAACTGTTTTGACTTCGTTATCGTCTTGAAGACGCTGACCGCCCAGATGTTTCTTCAAGTGCAGGAACAAATGGTAGTCGCTGGGCGCCAGATCAGGGCTGTACGGAGGATGATCTAGAGTTTCCCATTGAAAAGATTTGATGAGATCTTTGGTCCGATAGCCACATGAGGACGGGCATTGTCATGCAGCAAAACGATACTCTTACTAAACTTGCCACGTCTTTTGTTCTGGATTGCACGGCGCAGATTGTTCAATGTCTCACAATAAGACGCGGCATTGATTGTCTCATTACGAGGCAGAAACTCCACTAGCAATACTCCTTTTCTGTCCCAAAAAACTGTGCACATGATTTTCCGGGCAGAAATTGTTTGCTTAAACTTCACTTTTGTGGGTGATGATGGATGTCGCCATTCCATGGATTGTTGTTTCGATTCTGGTGTGACATAGGCTACCCATGTTTGGTCACCAGTAACAATTTGGTCTAAAAAATCTTCACCTTCATTGTAGTACCGCTCAAGGAAAGTCAATGCACTGCCTAAACGTTGGGTTTTGTGCAAATCCGTCAACATTTTTGGAACCCAACGTGAACACAATTTCCGGTACTTCAAGTTCTCGGTCACAATGCGGTACAAAACACTACGAGAATATTGAGGAAAATAGTCGCACAATGATGAAATTGTAAAGCGTCTGTTTTCTCTCACCTTTTCGTCCACTTTCTGCACCAAATCTTCAGTAACGACCGAAGGATGCCCACTCCGTTCTTCATCATGCACATTTGTGCGGCCATCTTTAAATGTTCTCATCCATTTCCTTACCATTCCATCACTCATAATGTTTTGTCCGTAAACTTCACAGATCTCACGATGAATATCGATCCGTTTTACGCCTTTAGCACTAATAAATCGTATAACAGCCAGTACTTCACAATCGGCGGGACTCACGATTGTCGGAGGCATCTTTAACACTCAGTAACGAATGTATATAATGAACAATCAGACTGTACTGGCGTCAGGGCGTAGACAATAGATGTAGGTAACCAGCGCGCATGCGCGGAACGCCGACCGTAGCGCTGCGGCGGCGGAATCGCAAAACGGTGCTGACTTAAAAAAAAACATGCCTAGTATTACAACACCAATGCGTTTTCTGTCTTTCCTACCCGGACACACCAAACTATTCCTTCCTCTTCTACAGCAGTAATCAGCGCGGTGACGTCACACGCTAATCTGTCTTTCGTTCCGGAGCATATTTTGCGGCGACAGCTGCCAGAGCTGACGTTACACCACTACAACCTGTCTTCCCCTGGTTCACACTTTGAAAATTAGTTAATTCCTTATCAGAACATATTTTAAATAATTATTAGAATTTTATTACTTATGAGACGGTATCTACACTATAGGCCATTTTTACAAATCTTTTCTCAAGCTGCAATATGTATAGCGATCTTCTTAAGCCTTACGTTTCTTCGTAACCAATGTATTATCGAAATGCAGACATGTTTGGAACAAGTATTGTAGTTCAAGCAGAAGCAAGGAGAGAACGATTTTCTTTTGTTGTGTTTATATTTATCATTCATTGTAACATTTCTTTACAATAGAGAGGTGCTGTATATTTTCCCAGTGAAAGACACACTTTTCACTCCATGACACCCAAAAGATGAGAACCAATATTAGAACAGCGACCTCCTCTCCCTCTGCGCCTCTTTCTTCAATGAAACTTCGATGGCCGGACAGTTTGATTTATGTGAGGGTATAGAGAGGAAACCTTGCTGGGGGCAAAGTAAACGTTTTCTTTGGTCTCACGAAAAATTCATTTTAGGAAAGGAAATACTTTATTAACTCACTTGTAAAAAACACCATTATGTTTTCTTCACATTTAGTTGAAAAAGGTAGGGGAAGCTGTTCGTTTATAAAAAGTTGGGTAGGAATAAAAAATTTAAAGCAATTTAAAAAGGTAGAGTAAGTTTGAAAAAGTCGAGATCTGAACGACGTATTCCCCGTTGCTCTAATTACACTAGTCGACAAGGTGTTCTTCACAAGAAATCTGATTAGTGAATCTAGTGCATCTTTTCATACTGAATTCAGATACGTACTCAGAATTTTTCCATCAGGCACAGTTTTTTTGTGACCGCTACTTTTTAAAATAGGATTTTAGCATTTTCTTTGACCTGTTATACGAAACTTTACTTCATATTTAGTGATTTTATCCAAGCTTTATATAAGGCAATGATTTGTAATATGCCGAAGAACCATAAAACAAGGCTGTGCAGGTCCATTCATGTACCGACCTGTTCATCTGGCTGTGTGATGTGTCAATATTGAGCTGACTGTGAGTTTGTTCAGTAGTGAAATATTTCCTTCCTTTCTTTTCGAAAGTGTATTGTGTATGCAGTGTTTTAGTGCTTTGTTTTTTCATCATGCCAAGAAAGTGTGTAAATCATGTAGACAGTTTCTGCTATATTTGTGATGAGCTGACCTTCAAGTCTCAGAGGCAAAATTGGACCCCACTTGTAAAGAAGTGTTGTCAAATTGAATTTAAAGGGAGTCGATTAATGACACTAAACAACACTTACTTTTAAATTTTTCCGGAGCATGTTTGAGACTTTGTCTCCCTCCTCGACCGACCATAGACTGCTTCTCATTGGTGTAGTTGACAATATTTTGTCATAGGTCGCTTCTGTCAACTACACCAATGAGAACCACTCGATGGCCGGTTGAGGATGGAGGCAAAGTCTCTGAAACATGTTCCGGAAAAATTTAAAAGTAAGTGTTGTTTAGTGTCATTAATCGACTCCCTTTAAACTTAACTTAGTATAACAACACTATTTTCAACACTTCCAAGAAAGGAAGTGTTGTCAACTATACTTGGCTGTCAGGCTGGTGATTTTGATAAGAGCTGGGCACCAAATACATGTTGCGTTTCGTGTGTTGGATTGCTGGCTGGGTGGAAAAATGATACACATCGTATGCCATTTGCAATTCCTATGATTTGGAGGGAATCGAAGGATCATTTAAGTGATTGTTATTTCTGTTTGACAAATATAAAAGGAGTCACATCTAAAACAAAACATACAATTAAGTATCCGAATTTGCAATCTGCAATAAGACCTGTCTTTCACAATGAACAGTTCCCTGTACCAGTATATGCAGATACGACCTCAGGTGATAACTGATTCTGACATAACTGAAACTGAAAATGCTTCAGATTAAAATAAAAATGATCCTACATATGAAGCCAATACCTGATCATCAGAACATACTTTCCCAATCAGAAAGACCTTAATGACCTGATTCGGGATTTAAATCTGTCTAGACAGCAAGCTGAAGGTTTAACTTCCAGACTCAAAGGGTAGTATCTACTCCAAAAAGAAGTAAGAATATTTAGTCATAGTGGCCGCCATAGTGATTTCAAGGACTGCTTCTCTGAAGAAAGTGGTTTAAAGCTATGGGATGCAACACGTCTTTAAGAATTCCCTTCTTGGACCCTCACTTAGACTTCTTCCCCGAAAATCTTGGAGCTGTCAGCGATGAGCAAGGTAGCGTTTTCATCAGCAAATTTCTACTATGGAAAAGAGTTTCTAAGGCAAGTGGAGTTCCAATATGCTAGCTGACTACTGTTGGACCAAGAAGAAAGACGTTCTAGATACAAAATGTGCCCTAAAATAACTACCTACCACTTCCTAGGTAAGTCAGAATGAGTAGTTATAATTTTGAGTTAGATAGCTAGTTACAGATTTTTTTAGAATGTTATAAAAATTCGAATCAATATCACACAGACTGCCTGATGGGGAAAAACTAAAATTATATTTGAATTCAGCACAAAAAATACTTCTAGAAAATGTTATTTTAATTCTCGTGAAAGAAAAAAGGTTCATTTTTGTCAACTAGTGTTACTGAGCTACCATAGCAACGTGTCAAGAGGACACTAAATCCCTCAACTGTCTAGTATTTTGGACTCTGCCTTGTTTGAAAGAACAATGAATTTTCATTTAAAGCGAAATTAAAGTGAAAGTTATTTCAAAAACGAGCGGCACTATCTATATTTTGAAGCTAATAATTAAAACAATTAAAATATTTATTATTGGTTCGAAAGTTTAGAAATGGCATATGGAAATGGTTCAGATTTATATGGATCGCACTGTAACATGATATGTTATACTGCACTTTAATTTCTCTTCCGGTTAAAAAATTATTTCTACAAGATCACATTCTTTTATTTGCTTCATCTTAATCCCTATTCGCTTGGGCAACCTGGCGGAGTGCGACGGCTTACATCGTAAGGGAAGTGAAGTCGATAGTCCCATAGCGTAGATTTTATCAGATATTATCTTGGGAGTACGGCGGGAGTATGCTGTAACTGATTTACACTTTCTGTATAGAAATATTTTGTGTCAGTAGTTTACCAGTAGTATATTGCAATAAACCATTTCTTAACTTGTCAAATCCAGTCTATTCCCCTTACAACTAGCCAATAAGAAACTTTCTACGACTAGGAAGTCCTAATTTTTCATTACCTCAAGCTAAAACTCGTGAACAAGGATTTTCAATTACCGCACGTAAATGCTACAGGATACAGCTGGAACACACGGTAAATTGTAGTGAAAAAGCCTGTGGGATTAGCTGGTCCCAGACTTACTCTCCACAGAGGTTAAATCCAACCAGAAGTAGCTTTAATTCCTCTCCCTTAACTCGAGCAAAATTTAACTGTTTGCAACTTTTGTGTAATGCATGAGGCTGTGTCCGTGAATTTTAATGTTTCTCTTCCCCGGCTTGTTACAGATCAACGAAACGACTAATTCAATCTCTCAAGACACGCTACACTTGAAAGGCTGAAACTAGGTTCTCAGTACAGCACTTCTTCACCATTTATCCAAAGCAAATGCATATTTATTTCATTCGACCAAAAACTGCCATCAGGTCGACATTTCTAGCATGTTTTATTGCCATCTAATAATCAAAAAATGTCGATATGCTCCAATCCCATGACCTCCTGTACTCAGTCTTCTAAAACCCATGCTTTGAACCCTTATTCTTGTACATGATCTTGGATTAGATTGGAATACGACATGGAGAAGATTAGACACTAAAATCAGATGTGATCTATTGTATCTTTGCACCAAGTGGGACATCCCCAGAAGGAAGGATGAGGCGAAAGGAGACAGAGGGCGGCTCTGCAGAGACAGAGGTGCAGGGTCCCTGCACCTAACCAGTTGGAAACTCCCCGGCAGAGCAGTAAAACAGGCAGCTCACCCTACTGTAGTCAAGAAACGGCCCCAGCAGATCGGTTTAGGAGACCGACCTGCCAAGGAAGGAATTTTTCCGCAGAGCACATCATCCTGACCGATTGACTCCCACCAAGGCGGCCCCGGTTCCATTCCAGAGTACGGCAAAGTTAAATTTGTAGTGGACAGGGCGCTGGCGTGGGTTTTCTGTGGGTCCTCCGATTTTCTCCACAAGCAATACGCCAACTGCTACTTCATCTTTTCTATCATTCATCTCGCCCTTATTCGGCAACCTCCATCCTCCCCTCTCTCTCTCTCTCTCTCTCTCTCTCTCTCTCTCTCTCTCTCTCTCTCTCTCTCTCTCTCTCTCTCTCTCTCTCATACCAGACATCAAGATGATCACCCATCCTGGATTCTCTCTCTGTTGATCCAGATTTTCCGTTGGTCTACCCGCCGCCTATGTTCATAAAGTTTAAGAGCAATAAGAATACCCTGAAACTACGTGGTGGTATAAGAGGGCAGTTAAAGGAAGAAAGAAAGAGAGAAAGAAGAAAATACGATAAACAAGAAAGTAAGTAGGTAGGTAGGTAGGTAGGTAGGTAGGTAGGTAGGTAAGTAAGTAAGTACGTAAGTAAGTAAGTACGTAAGTAAGCAAGCAAGCAAGCAAGCAAGCAATCAAAGAAACTAAGAAAGAAAGAAACTAAGAAGGAAAGAAACTAAGATGGAAAGAAACTAAGAAAGAAAGAAACTAAGAAAGAAAGAAACTAAGAAAGAAAGAAAGAAAGAAAGAAAGAAAGAAAGAAAGAAAGAAAGAAAGAAAGAAAGAAGGAAAGAAAGAAGGAAAGAAAGAAGGAAAGAAAGAAGGAAAGAAAGAAGGAAAGAAAGAAGGAAAGAAAGAAGGAAAGAAAGAAGGAAAGAAAGAAAGAAGGAAAGAAAGAAGGAAAGAAAGAAAGAAGGAAAGAAAGAAGGAAAGAAAGAAGGAAAGAAAGAAGGAAAGAAAGAAGGAAAGAAAGAAGGAAAGAAAGAAGGAAAGAAAGAAGGAAGGAAGGAAGGAAGGAAGGAAGGAAGGAAGGAAGGAAGGAAGGAAGGAAGGAAGGAAGGAAGGAAGGAAGGAAGGAAGGAAGGAAGGAAGGAAGGAAGGAAGGAAGGAAGGAAGGAAGGAAGGAAGGAAGGAAGGAAGGAAGGAAGGAAGGAAGGAAGGAAGGAAGGAAGGAAGGAAGGAAGGAAGGAAGGAAGGAAGGAAGGAAGGAAGGAAGGAAGGAAGGAAGGAAGGAAGGAAGGAAGGAAGGAAGGAAGGAAGGAAGGAAGGAAGGAAGGAAGGAAGGAAGGAAGGAAGGAAGGAAGGAAGGAAGGAAAGAAAGAAAGAAAGAAAGAAAGAAAGAAAGAAAGAAAGAAGGAAAGAAGGAAAGAAAAAGAAGGAAAGAAAAAGAAGGAAAGAAAAAGAAAGAAAAAGAAAGAATGAAAGAAAGAAAGGAAAGATAAGAAATAAAGATAAAAATGAAAGATAGGAAAGAAAGCTTTGAAAAAAAGAATAGAATCGAAAAATTTAAAAATTTGGACCAGATAAAACAATACTTAAATTCTAAAACAATTTACAAAATTAAGTAAAACGAGCAAAAAGCCCACCTCCCAATCAAGAAACAAAGAGAAGAAAGAAAGAAAGAGAAAAATAAATAAATAGAGAGAGAAATGAAGAAAGAAATAGTGAAAAAATAAATAATAAAGGAGTGTGTGATACCACCATGCACCGCCGAGACTCCCGCCGACACTTCTACCCTGAAACAGACTACCAGATAAGAGATGATGTGAAATGGTAATGAAGCGACAGGAAATTCAGGGGATATAATTATCGTACCCAACATTGGTCTGGCTACCTGGGAAACCTCTGAAAACCCATGGATCAGGAAGGTCGGCCACGGGATTCGAACCCTTAGCATAGACATGGCGTCAAGCTATTATATTTGCTTAATTTAGACGTATCAATACTTTGTGTATATTCCTTTCCAAAATCACTGTAATACAAATCGAAGAATTCTCTTGTAATGACTGGCAAATTCGCAAAACCCAAGCGTGGATCACTAGGGCTGCGCATAATCGACCCCACTTCTCTAAGACTGAGAGATACAAAACAAAATAGATACACGCATCGTGACTCCAAAACAAAATTTCTATTTAAGTTTTCAAATATTTACCTTCTTATTCGAATGCAACTTTTACACGGCGATTTGCCTTGTTCTAAAAAGTCTTTCTATTTTGTGCATTGTCTCTGCATTCAGTTTGATTTATAAACATAGCCCGTAGCTTAATCCAATCCATTTGTGAACGCCTATTTCCAAGTACGTGTAATTGCCTTGGCTGCATTGACTTATCAACAGGTAACTTGGTTAAGGGCTTTCTACAATGCTGTAGGTTGCCTCAACCAAAGCAATAGCCAACTAGAAAATTGTGTCACAATATAAAATTTTCAGAGCAAACCTTTTCCTCCATTTCTCCCTATCTAATACATCTACATCAAGTAGTCCTTTGTGTCTCATACACTTTTTTACTTTGTCTATCCATTGATTACACTAGGGAACACGTATTTTGTACCTGAAACAAAATAGGCCAATTCTTATGCAAAATGACTCGCTGATTCCAAAAATGCCTCTGAGAAATGCTGTATCACGTAACGTTTTTGAGATATTCTTATTCTTTTATATAAAATTACAGAAATGAGATATGATACCAACTCATATTGACTTAATTTAAAATAATAGCCATTGAGTCTTCTAAATACAGCTTAAAGGCAGTGTTGCTTCATAATAGCAATTTACTACCTTCAATACCTTTATTTCATGCCATAGGAATGAAGGAGACATACGATTCCATGTCCATAATTTCAGATGCTATTAGTAATCAAAACCTTGGCTGAGAAATTTGTAGTGACCTCAAGTTAGTTGCATTGCTAACGAGACTGCAGGGTGGTTTCACAAAATATTGCTGTTTTTCGTGCTTATGGGACAGTAGGGCAACTAGAAGCATTTTATAGTGAAAGAATGGGGGAAAAGGGAAGACTATACCCCTGGAGCAAGCAATGTTAAGTATGTGCCTCCAGTAGACCCAAACAAAGTTCTTCTCCCCCCACTTCACATAAAACTCGGGTTAATGAAGAATTTTGTTAAAGGTTTGGACAAAAGTGGAAGTGCATTTGAGTATTTAAGAAGTATCTTTCCCAAAATAAGTGAATCTAAATTGAAGGAAGGTATATTTGTCGGTCCTCATATAAGACTACTTCTTAAAGACAGTGTTTTTCAATCAAAGCTTAAACGTGTTGAACTGGCAGCATGTAAATCATTTAAATTAGTTGTGGAAGGCTTCCTGGGCAATAACAAAGAAGAAAATTATGAAACTTTCGTCTCAGAACTATTAAGGAGCTACAAAGAAGTGGGTTGCCGTATGTCACTTAAAATCCACTTTTTGCACTCTCACCTTGATAGTTTCCCTACAAACCTAGGAGCTGTAGTAAGTGATGAGCAAGGTGAGCGTTTTCACCAGGACATATCTGAGATGGAAAGACGTTACCAGGGTATCACTGGGATTCAGCCATGTTCGGAGACTATTGTTGGTTCCTCAAACGGGAGAGTACATGTCAATACAAAAAAATCAACAGTGCAACACTTCTTAGATAATTCAGGCATTGGTTTTCATTATTATCTTGTGTTTATTTATTTTAATAATAATAATTATTATTTTCAATGTTATTTGGCAATAAAATACCTATTATTTCCAACTAATCAAATATGAGTTATCACATCACATTTCTGTAAGTTTTCATTAAAAAGTATGAATACCTAATAAACGTTACGTGATACAGCACTTTGAGGGGCATTTTTGGAATCAGCAGACCAGTTTACATAAGAATTTTCCTATTTTGTTTCGGGTATATGAATATTTTTTTTTTTTTTTTTTTTTTTTTTTTTTTGTTCTCCAGTGTTATTAGGTCTTCCCTTCCTATTTCATCCTTCTGGCGTCCATTGGTAATCTGCCATCATCCATCCTAATATGTGTCTATACCATTGTAGTCGTTTCTGATTTAAGACTTCTATAACATCTCTTTGCACATTCAACAACTCTCTTTTATTATTTCATTCCTTATCCCATCCCTTCTTGACTTCCTGGCACACCTTCTCCACAAGTCCATTTCCGTTGCTCTTAATTTGTTCTCTTGTATTCTGCTCCATATAGCATCACACTTTCTAACTTGATTACTTAATTCCTTCTCCTTCATTTTTCTTACATTATAAAATATTTTAATTTGGAAGTTATTCAGTGCAATAATGTATCTATCATCATTATTAACTTTATCATATACCAACAATTTCGGTACCTTACACTCCCTAAACTTTAAAGCACATTTAAAATAATAACTTACCCACAAAACTTTCTAGAGATATTCCAAGAATTAACATTATAAAATTGTATATTTCCATAATTTTAAGCTGTGTACATCCGTCTTTAAACGTAGTGTGCTGTGCTGCCATACGTTTAAAAGTATTTTTAAACTGTATATGTAATTTTAAATGTATTCACTTTGATATCAGCATATCTACTGTGATTGAAAATACGTCACTTCCTAAATGAGTAAAATGTTTTATGTGTTTCGATAATTCATTTGCAATTTGCATTTTTGTTGCTAATGGGAACGTCCCATGGAGGCCATAATTTTAATAGTCACAACTTTTTTAAACAATCTATTTTAATTGAAACATTGCCTTTACAAGAGTAATTTCCGGCACTGCATATCAACGAGATGATTTTCATGTAATAAAATATTAATAATGTTAAATTTTTTTCTCGCTGGGGAGTATCCCTCTCAGTCTCGGACGAGGAATTAAAGCTCGCTCGTATTGTGCAAACATTTTATCACCTCTCGTTTAATGATGTACATTTCGAGATTAAAGTCATCCTGACCGATAGAGATTGCTCCACGGTAGCGTGAGACACTTGCACTCGATTGCCGTATATCTGTCATCTTGAGTAAGGTAGCTATGAAATAGGAGTAAACATAAAGCGAGGCTAGGCGTGGCTGTTCTGTCGCTACTAGCCAAAGCAGTTCGTGCAACGTTGTACAGTTAAGAACACATACTGGCTCACTTCCCCGAAGCATGTGGCTAATATCTTTGCGTGCTTTAAAGATACTAATTACAGAATTTTTTGTTTTTCCCACGTAACAGAGATATTCATGCATTTTTGGTCTGGGAGAGTTGGGAGTCCTCCACTGGCTTGACGCTTGCTTGGTTTCTGGGTCATACCCGTAACACCAACTCTCATAACCTGTAATGACTTTGTTCAAGAAGTTTGGATCACGTGCAATCTCTGTTTTCAAGTCCTGACACACATTCATGCGGATGGTTTTGTGCTCCTGTGTGAGAGGGCGCGGAACAAATTTAGCAGCAACACGTCTCATGTGCAGATCCTCCCTCAAAATCCGCAGTCACGAGCTCCCAACTGATTCCTGTCGCTGCTGAAATGTGATCGATCGTTTGGCGACGATCCTCCTGATGTTTCGGCGGACCTTTTCAATGTTCTCCTCATTTCGCGATGTTGAAGGGCGTCAAGAACGAGCTTGGTCTTCAACACACATCTCACCACGTTTAAAGCACCCAAACCACACGAAAACCTGTGTGCGGCTCATAGCGTCCTCCTAGTAAACTTCCTGAAACATTTAGTGTGTCTCCGTTGCAGTTTTAAGCAGGAAACAAAATTTCACACATACTCTTTTGTTCTTTTAAAGTTGCCATAACGACTTCGCAGAGGTAACTCGCCAACAGTCAGAGAAACACAATACCACAGTTGCACGTTCAGCTGTACATTGACGCCGTCTGCTCAGCTGTTTCATGAAGGTCTATACTAACACCATCTAGAGTGAGAACCCTGCACTACGTCTAAGAGTGGTAGCGCCCTCGGAGTCGGGTTTTTTTTGGTCCCCCCTCGTTAACGTTGCCCATTAAAGCGAGTGATAGAGATGAGCAGTGCATACCGCGCGATGGAGGAGAGGCAACCTAAAATGACAGTAGAGGTGGAAGCTGGGGGGCTTCGGTTTTGTTAAGTCAAGCCTCCAACTGCATTTTGTGCGCGGATTTTATGGTAAATCTGGCGCTTTAGATACTTTACATTCGCACTAATGTTTTTAATATAATCCTTAACACTGTAAACGTTTGAAGTATTTTAATGGCAAACTAAAAAAGGCGAATAATAGAAAATGGAGGACGAAAAAGGAGTTGTAATTTGATTTGGCTTGCCATGGAGTGGAGAAAGGAGTAGCTTATCACTCTACACATTTTAAATGATTACTGCACTCTGAAAGTATAATTTCAAAAGTCTCTCATATGAAATGTGCAGGAGCTCCATCGTGCATGAACCACAATGGGTATTTTGACATTTGTCTGCACGAATGATTTCAATTTACATTTTAAGAGAAATACTAAAATGAGCTCTAACATGGAAATTTAGAGTTTCCGGGCACATGTCCACATAACATATTTTCTTTCTTTGTGTGTGAGGAATGTTTCCTGAAAGTTTGGCCGTACCATTTTGTAACAGCCTGTATATATAATGTGTGTGTGTGTGTGTGTGTGTGTGTGTGTGTGTGTGTGTGTGTGTGTGTGTGTGTAGGACTTCTTTATTAGTAACATCTTTTTAAAAAAGAAGTATTTGTCTTGAAGCAGAAGATTTTATGCACCATTTATATTATTTTACATAGCTATGGACTAGATCACCTCATATTTCCTAGAACGAATTGGGTTCTTCAATGGTGAAAAATTACAAAATCGTTTGTTGGTTCTTTACAATCAATTTACACACATACAGACAACTTTTTCTGGCTTTACAGATTTTACAGAGAGTGTAAACATCTATATGGTTTGGAGGTGTGGCTAAATGGGTGAAGTTTTATTACCCCCAGCGTGACGTTGACGCCATACGTCAAGTACAGCTGACAAAAGAAGGCTTAACCATTATATCACTAGCGCTAATTACAACGTGGCCACAGAACTGTCATGTCACATTGCGGTATCGGAAACTATAAATATACCGACCGTTTTATTACCGTCGTTTTACAACAAGGGAATGAATCTCTTCACAACTTGCATTATATTTAACATCCTCCAACGTTAAGTCATATCGGACGATGAATGACGTGGGTGAAATGACGCTGAGATAAGCCTAGGCTCCATAGAATTTTTAGTCTGGCTCTACCCTTCGATATTAACAAAGAATCCTTAAATGTTAATTGTCGATTAAATAAAGGTCTTTCAAAAAGAGTGTTCTATCTTTGTACTTAAACAAAACACGATCTATAAATGATAGACGTTTATTCATATGTTTGGTTTGGAACATCATGTCATTACGTGTGGAAGAGAACATCAACGCGTATACAGTTGACCCAATTTTCTATGACAGAAGAACATCAATTACGTTAAAATTCACGAATAAAACACGTGATGTCTTTCATAATATTTACTGTTTCTGGCTTGTTGGCATGAATTTTAAATTTAACATAACCCCACAAGAAGTAATCCAACTGCGTCAAATCACATGATCTCGAGGACTAGTTAACATCACCACCATGGGAAATGATGAAACCTCTGAACTTCTGCTTCAAACAATTGATTGTTCCGAGAGCAGTATGATATGTGGTGCCATCTTCTTGGAAACAGATGTCTATGATGTTATTACCATCCAATTGAGGCCAAACGTAGCCCCATATATGAGCCCGGTATCTCGCAATATAGGGTAGGTTTGGCGAATAGATAATCCATTTTGATAATAAATTTGCAAACTTGCTTCACGTTGGTAAATGCTGTGATGTTTTCATGGCCATTTGTAAATCACAATTGTAGCCACATGAAACAAAACTGCTGTAACTCGATAACAATAGCATCTATCACATGTTAAAGATAATATGCTCTTGTTGAAGGACCCAATGTCTAATCTTGCATATTATAATTTGTTTCCGAGCTTGATTGCCAAATACAAGGCTACCTATCCCAGGCCTCCTGCGCCAGTAATTCGAGGTTTGAAATGTGAACAAGTGGCAGTCAAACGGATAGTCTATACTGACAGCCGTTGCTCATTTCGTGATGCCACTTCGACCGTGCAGAAAACACAAGGTAGTGAATTGTGCCACGTGTGTTTTAAGAAAGCTTTTAGTCGAGGAGAAAACCAATTAGCACACTAGTTGGATGTATATTAAGACAGCAAGTATGTAATAATCTGCCTCAATACCCATACGACCTCTACAAATGAACGAAAACAGTAAGTCTTAGCTTATTGCTAGCTGTAGGAGCACTGATCAAATGGTCGCTTGGTTGACGGATTGTTCACCGTGTTCTCTAGATTGCTACCGCAGTGGGACAAGTCCTTAAGCACAAAATGTTTAGGAAACCGTGTGCATCAGTGGTGCTCAATCTTATGCGGAAGTGGGGGGGGGGCAGAATTTGCCTCCATCTATTGTTCGCCCAGCTGTGACACATTCATGGGACTCGAAAATAAACCTTTCTGGAGATTGGGGAAATGCTTCATGCACAAAATGAAGGCACGAATAAAGCAGCAAGGCTCATAAATAGACCTAAAATATACCAAAAAGGATATAAAGATTTGGGAAAAAGGACGTAAATATGTGATACTTACAAATTAATTTTCAATTATATATTTAACGAATTGGTTTGAAAGTACAACATTCAAATGAGACGTAACTACGTGTAAGAAATGTTTCTTCTGGTTCAGGAATTAACAAAGCACATTCTGGGGAAGTAAGTTGAAATACATATAATTAAATGGTTGTCATTTTGGTAGAATAATCATACATGTTCCATTTAAAAATACACAACTTGGTGTTGGAAGTGTTATTTGTTTACCTTTATGGATTGTGCATACCTTCCCATTGTGTCAGCCCCTGACATAGGAACATTCCTGGACAGTTGGAATTTTCATATTTTGTTTCATTTCGGAGATATCTGAGGTCGCAGAGTTACCTGGGATATCCTGTATATGTAATGTTTCTTTTCTGTAGCTACACATATATACACTGTACATATAAACACCCATGTAAAAGGCAGGAGTCGAACTCACGACCCTCTGCGCGGCGGAATGTTAGAGACATACGCTCTAGCGAACACGGCTACAAGGACCTGGCCGCGCCGTGGCTCAGTGGTTGAACCGCTTGGCTCTCACCAAGGCGGCCCGGGTTCGATCCCAGGCGACCGTAAAATGAGATTTGTGATGGACAACACGGCGCTGGGGCGGGTTTTCTCCGGGATCTCCGGTTTCCCCCGCCATCTCATTCCACCGGTGCTCCATCTTCATCTCATGTATCATCGGTGTCACCGCCTGTGGTGCCAAGTGTAGTAAAAGCGGGCGTTAAACACCACATATTTTTACCTGGGCGTGCTATAGAAAGCCGTAATTGACGTATATTATGTTGGGCCTTATCTTTAGATACTAGGGGAAAAAGACTTTTCATAAAAAAATTTAGCCATGCTCATAAGTGAAGACATTGGACAATATCCCTCTGTAGCCTCTTTATTTCATCCCTTCATTCCGGGAGTGTAGATGACTCGGTAATATGTGTCCCACATTGGGAAAGTCGTTGGATCGTTTTCCGCGATGGACCTTCCTGTTTTTTTTTTTTTTTCGTGGTTTATCCAGAATGTTGAGAACGGTATTTACCTCCTTCAAATTCTCTAGCCCTTCATGTGTACCTTGCCCATTTCCAGGGTTCTAAGTGAGAAGCATCACAAGGAATCTTTTTTATACAATGTTTATTGATCGATCAGCAGTACAATGCTTTACAGATCAGAGTCAAAAGAAGGTAACAGTACAATAAGAACAATAACACTCAGGGGTAGGCTAACAGGCCGCCCCCTAACTACATTAAGTTAGAACTCCAGAGAAATTATGTCAATATTGAAGATGTAAGACAGACATCAAGCACTAGAATCACTCGAATCAGATGTATCACTCAGAAGCAGGTCCTGTGGTAGTCTCCTCTTCAAGCGTGAGGCCTGCGCGTGCGGACGCCGATGTTATAACGCACAGCTCCTGGAACTTCTTGCAGCGTGGAAAAGAAACGACGAGCGCTCCTGCGAATGTAGTCGTGAAGAGGTAACAGTCCTAGTTCGTGATGGAGCTGCTGATTACAGATGAACCATGGAGCGTTGGTAGCGATGCTCATGAAGCATTGCAGATGACCTGTGTGTGCGGCCCCCCACACTTGGCAGGCATATGTAATAAGCGGACGAACGAGTGATTTGTAGAGTAACAATGAAGACTAGGCCGAGGCTGCAACGGCGATACAACAGAGGTGAGAGTTTTGAAAGTCGCCCGGAGGGCAGTGATATAAGACGATCGATATGAGCACGCCAGGTCAGTCGAGAGTCCAAAAGCACTCCGAGGTATTTAACGGGAGTTGTAGTGGGGAGCCAAGGGACATTGTTGCTGTAGAGACATAACGGAGTAAGCGGAGTATATCGGCGAAGAGTGAAGATTTTAGCTTCGGTTTTCTGAGGGTTCAATGAGATCCACCAAGTGCTGAACAAATGAGTTAGGCGATCTAAAGAGAGCTGTACTACTTGTTGTGCGTGCTGGAGATTAACATGAGAATAATATAGTACTGTGTCATCAGCGTAAAGAGCTAAAGAAGTCGGAGCTAAGTCAGGAATATCAGAAATGTTTATATTAAATAGAGTTGGAGCCAAGATAAAACCCTGTGGGACACCTGCGGTAATATTACGTGGGGATGAAAGCTTTCCACCAATGCGTACTGAAAAACTGCGGTCGTAGAGGAAACCGTGGATTAGATTTGATAAGTAATTAGGAAGACCGATGTGGTAGAGCTTAAGGAACAAACCATCATGCCAAACCCTGTCGAATGCCTGTGCCACATCAAGGAAGACAGCCGTGGTATACTGATGGGCCTCGACACAGGGAATCTGATCTCTGCAAATTATGATCATCCGCATCGGGGAAGGTCTTCGAGCCCAGGTATCCCAGGAATGTGTAAGCAAGTAAGGGGCAAGGGAGTTGATATATAAGCCAAGACGGGAAGGTTCCAATACAGCTATAAGAAACTCTTCTCAGCTGTGACCGAACATGGTATCCTCTCACCGCACGGCTCCCTCCTTAGTGGCGTCTCACCAAGGCTATAGGCACAAAATATCTGCGATAGGTCGAACTGCTAAGTCCCCCGTTTTAACCACTCAAACACGATAATGACACAAGAGTGTTAATTCCTTGTAGAAGGCCTGGCTGGTGTGCCCAGCTACATCTGCCAGGCATAATTATTCCGTGAAGAGTGCTCATTTGCATCACAGTGTTTTTAGGAAGTGGCAGACAAGACTGTGCATAAGTTACAACTGCTCTGCTGTGCTGGTCATTAGCCACACTTGCGTGCAGTAAATCCCAAGATTTCCCTGCTCGTATTTTAGGGCTAATGTCTCTGAGGGAGGTTTATGCGACGTACTAACTGCTTGCACATAGCCTAATTTTGGACAAACAAACAAATAAGGTTCCAAGAGCTCTAATTTCTTCTCGGACATTACACCTTTTTGTGCAGGCTTAGCGACACCTTTTATATCTAACAAAATCTGCTGTTGCACTCACATAATTTACCCTAATCTTGTATAAATTGTACTTACAAATGATTTTTCCTCTAACTACTTCATAAAATCCGAATAAACATTATCTTATTGCTAATTTTCTTTCAGGAACAAGAAAATGTGGGATAGAAAAGGATTTAAGTGATAGTCAAATGTTTTAAAGGTAATAGCTAGCGCTGGGAGGTGAATGACCTATAAATTGTCTAAAAGGACGTGTATAGGACCTAAACATTCGAGAAAAGCGTGTTTGTGGTCAGGATTTATTTCACAAAAGTATAACACCGTAGTGAAACCAATCTTCCACTTGAGGTCATTGTCAGCTGGTCAAAAATAACAGGATAATTAGAGATGTACCAGGAATTTGAGTCATGTAATGTTAATTCTGATTGCTTTCTTGGATCCTCCTGTACAAGGCATCCACGCCAACACCGGCTCCAAAATTATGTTCATATGTTCACTTCCATGATTATTTTGAAGTATCAATCGAGTTCCACGAGAAAACTTGTGTGATATATTCCTTCATTAGTTTGTTGTATTTAAACGGATTCAAACTACAACTTAAAACGTTCTTGTTCTAGAACCAGTATTCATCACACTCCACCATTACAACAAAAATCTCTCTCTCTCTCTTTAAAACGAGATTATTGATTTATCTCTTACTACTCAAAACTTTTATCTTCTCCGCGTCAATTTTTCCACCATGAAGCCAGATTATTGATTTATCGTCACTTAACAAGACTGCAGAACATATCTTCCTCCTAAAATTATTGATTTTCTTACTATTCAATTAATAGAGATGCATTGTGGATAAAATTAAGCAATAAGGGGATAAGTTAGGCATTTATAGAAGTAATTAAAATGATATACCAAGAGAATGAGTTGTGTATAAAACTACCAGGCAACAAAGTAACTAAATTTATATCGATTAAGGCAGGAGTACGTCAGGGATGTAAACTTAGTCCAGTATTATTTAATCTTTATATCGATGGAATTTTAGAGGAGATATCAAGTTGTAGGGTACATTCACCAGTTATTAATAATAAAGAAATACCGGGGCTACTGTTTGCAGACGACCTAGCAGTTGGGTCCATATCAAGTGGAGGGCTGAGAAGAGCAATCGAGGCAGTCAATTCTTATTGCAATAAATGGGGTTTGAAAGTGAATGAAAACAAAACAAAGATTATGGTCTTCAAAAAAGAATACAGGTTGCGTAAGGATTAGAAATGGGAGGTTAATAGAAAATAAATAGAGGTAGTAAGGAGATTTGATTATTTGGGTACAAGGTTGAGTTCAGATGGCAGCTGGAAAGAACAAAAAAGATATCTGTGGCAAACGGTAAAATGGCCATGAGGGTGATAAGATCATGCTACAGTAAACTGTCAGATATAAATGTCAAATGGTTGGAGAGGATTTATACGGCAGTAGTAGAAAATAGAATGTTACATGGATCAGAGGTTTGGGGAATAGATGAGGCTTGGAGAGACACTGATAGAGTGCATAGATCCTTTTGTAAATACATATTGGGATTACCAATAGCATCACCTAATGGGGCAGCACAATTAGAACTAGGCAGGCATTCTACTAAAATTAAAATCTTGTCAAGGGCAATGAAATATTTATACAGAATCACTAACTTGGAAGATGGCAATATAATTAAAGAATGTTTTCATATTCAAAAGAGAAGTAACTGGGGTGGGTCTTGGGCACATAAAATGTATGACTTGTTGAAGCAGATAGGTATGGGTCATTCTTGGATAAATGCAGAGTATGGGTATAGAGGCTTCTGGAAAGAGGTTAAGCTAAGATTAGAAGATATTGACAGACATGACTTTTTTGCCAATACAAGTTACAAAAGCTCACTGAAGTTATATAGAGAAATAAAAACAACCTGGGGGAGGGAAGGATATATAGATATATGTAGTAAGTTAGGGCGAGAAGGTTTTGCTTGGGCGAGAACAGGAGTGAGAAACTTGAAAGATATAGGTCAAGAGAGGGAGCTAGATAAATGTCCATTGTGTGGAGAAGAGAATGCAGACTTCAATTGTATATTAAATTGTAGTCAAACAAAGATATGGAGAGAGCAAGCTTGGCTACGTAAATGGGACAGTTTGGGGGGTGAAGTAGTAATTAGAAAAATGTTGTCAGTAAAAGGAGAAAAGAACAGGAGAAATATAGGGAATTATTTAGGGAAAGTTAAAGAGAGATGGCTAAGAACAATTAAGAGAAAACTGTAGAGTGAGATAGGTGAAATGGCAGAAAGTGTAAAAAGGAGCAGAGGGCCTCCATTACACAAAAACCTAGGGTTAGGTGTATGGGGACTGAATTATTAGTCAATGGTGGGCAACATGATAACATGATAGGATTTTCAGGATTTAAGAATATATGGCATATTTCAGTATGGATTTTATAATTGTAATCTTGATTTTGTATTTCCATTTGTTGATGTAAAAGGAAATAAATTACTAATTACTACTATTCAAAACTTTTATCTTCTCCGCGTCATTTTTCCACCATGAAGCCAGATTATTGATTTATCGTAACTTAACAAGACTGAAGAGCATTGATACCGAAATTAAGGTTTGCCAGAAGTAAAGAATCATGATAGATGTCAAAGGAATGTTGGTTCTTTGTTACGACAAGGGCAAGGCCAGTTGAGTTGTGGGGAAAGTTGTTATAACAAAAGCAATGTAAGAAACAGTGTCCTTAGCAGTTTTCTAAAGGGGCTCACTTGACTTGTATGAATAGGGTATTCTTTGGATCATTTAGAATGGCGAGAAAACAGCCACAAAGGGATTTTGGTTGAAAAGGAGTTTTCAGAGTGAAAGTGATACAACCACACGCATCTGTGGTCATTCAACAGTCTTCGGCGTGGAGCCGATGTGGGCAGTTCGTGGCTAGGAGGCCATTAGACGAGTCTTCGGCGTGAGGCCGATCAGAAGAGTCTTCGGCGGCAGGCCGATGAGAACAGTCTGAGGCGTGAAGCCTATTAGGGCAGTCCTCTGGTTCTGTCTTGAATATTTGTCGGTTCATATATATATATACAGGATGTTACAAAAAGGTACGGCCAAACTTTCAGGAAACATTCCTCACACACAAAGAAAGAAAATATGTTATGCGGACACGTGTCCGGAAACGCTTAATTTCCATGTTACAGCTCATTTTATTACTTCTCTTCAAATCACATTAATCATGGAATGGAAACACACGACAACAGAACGTACCAGCGTGACTTCAAACACTTTGTTACAGGAAATGTTCAAAATATCCTCCGTTAGCGAGGTTACATGCATCCATCCTCCGTCGCATGGAATCCCTGATGCGCTGATGCAGCCCTGGAGAACAGCCGTCCGCAATACGAGCACGAAGAGTCTCTACATTTGGTACCTGGGTTGTGTAGACAAGAGCTTTCAAATGCCCCCATAAATGAAAGTCAAGAGGGTTGATGACAGGAGAGCGTGGAGGCCATGGAATTGGTCCGCCTCTACCAATCTATTGGTCACCGAATCTGTTGTTGAGAAGCGTACGAACACTTCGACTGAAATGTGCAGGAGCTCCAACGTGCATGAACCACAATGGGGTATTTTGACAATTGTCTGTACGAATGATTTCAATTTACATTTTAAGAGAAATACTAAAATGAGCTCTAACATGGAAATTTAGCGTTTCCGGTCACATGTCCACATAACATATTTTCTTTCTTTGTGTGTGAGGAATGTTTCCTGAAAGTTTGGCCGTACCTTTTTGTAACGAGGAACGAATAAAGTTTATCGAGTAATAAACATTCTGCCGTCAGTAACTCTAAACAGAGATTGGTAACCCTTGGTCGGCAACTTTCATTTCGATGTTTTAAAAGAAGAAGCAGTAAATAAATAAGTTGGAAACGGGCATTCCAGTGTTATTAAAACCTCCTTCTCACACACATCCACGCATACCCTGAGAGAAACCTCATTGCTCGCCAACTTATTTGCTCACCATTAAATTATTTGCATCAAATTGGCGTCCACAACGTGGAGTTGTGTTGCACCCATAAATTACTATTATCAAACTGGCGCCGCAAGGTAGAACTCTTTGTTCGCCACATATATTGTTGCTTCAACATATCTTCCTCCTAAATATTATTGACTTATCGTCACTATCGTTACTTCTACTAATTTTGTGATTGGCCGATCCAATAGCACGTCACCACATTACGTCATATTACGTCATACCATTACTACTTCAGCCAATCACACAACTACACATATTTTTATAAATTCACAATCCCTTCATAATTCCTCCGAACATAACCCAAAAATACTGTTACAGAGAGCGTTTTGTTGTTCTCTGCTGGTGCTGAGGACTTATTAGAAAAAAAATAGCTAAAAACGCAAAAAAAGACGAATAAAAATTCTAAAAACCAACCTTAGAATTAAAAAAAAAAAAAAAAAGGAAAACGGTGGAAAAGCACCAGAAAAAATCTCATGTTCTGTCTATACCGGCGCAAAATTAACATATATTATGTTCGCCCTCATTTTCAGTCACTAGGGGTGAAAAAGAATTTACGACAACCTCCCAACTCCATTGATTAATATGTATTGAGTATCAAAATTTCCGCTCTAGTGTCATTGCTGTAAGATATTACTAACGACTTCCCACTTAACAAAAGCACAGGTATTAAAAATTCAAACAAATACAATGAATACCTTACATAACGTTCATTTTGCAAAAACAAATGTATTTCATATAAATAAATGTATGATTCAACAAGTACTACATTTTCTGTGTAGCAATATTTTGTTCATCCCTTGCGGTTTATCAGTTATAAAAAATTCTTTCAAGTAGAACCGCAAAAACTTCCAAATACGCATGCATTTCACATAAAAACACCTTAAACTGCGTGGAATTTCAATCAACAATAGCTAAACCTATTTTTGTTAACATCATTTTTTTTTTAAGTTGTCCCTTGTGAAGTCCTCATGTCAGTCCGTCCATCTTTCATTGCTGGTAGGCTGTGGTAACCCTGATGGCTTTTTTTCTGAGTGTTCACATTGAATAGAATTTAACTGCAGCTAGGTTTTAACTGGGCTGTCTCAGGGCGAGTGAATTAAGGTACGAAGCGAGAAAAAGAGAACAAGTAGCCTGTATAAGGTATTGTTGTGGAAATGCTGCAACTGCCACACATTGGTGTAAATAGTATTATATTCTGTTGGATACTCAAATGAGTACAGGGTACATAGAGCTTAGAGTTACCAGACATTCATCTTTCAGGTTAAGGGAAAACCTTCAACGTTAAATCATATCGGACGATGAATGAAATGATGTTCAAATGAGTACAGGGTGCATAGAGCTTAGAGATATCAGACATTCATCTTTCAGGATAAGCGAAAACCTCCAATGTTAAGTCATATCAGACGATGAATGACATGATGTTCAAATGAGTACAGAGTACATAGAGCTTAGAGTTATCAGACATTCATCTTTCAGGATAAGAGAAAACCTCCAACGTTAAGTCATATCGGACGTTGAATGAAATGATGTTCAAATGTGTACAGGGTACAAAGAGCTTACAGTTTAAGCTGCCATTTAAGCTGCCGTGGCCGACTGCAGGTTAAAGGATGTCGCTGTTCTAAGTAGGGTTAAATGCCAAGTTCAGCGTGTTTGATAAAATGAAAAAGTTAAGTCCTGGTATGTGCGAGTTGTTAGAAAGCGAAACTGAAGATGCAATAAATCTGGAAGAATACTTTATAGACACTTTTAAAAATGTCAATGGCTGCGCCGATATTGGAGAAGACATTGACAATGACGGTGATTACAAACCGATTACAGAGAAAGGCATTGTTGCAGCATTGAATGTTACTGAAAATGAAAATGAAGAGTATTCAGAGAGTTGATGAACCAGATGTGAATATGACCCACACAGAAGCAGTAACAAACATAGAGAAATTGATATTTTTTGTTCCAGAGTCAAGACAGAACTATGAAAAATGAACTTCTTATGTTACAGCGGATATGAGATGACGGTACTCGTGATACATTCAACTGAAACAGTAGAAACTCGCTGCCTTTTACGAGGTTCGTTCAAGTTATAAGACCTCCTTTTTTTGGACTAGGACCACATATGAAATTTTGAACTATTTTTCAAAATACACGTGGACCCTTTGTGAATGCGTGACAGATGACAGCACTCTACAGTGCTTAGAAATCTAATAGCAGCGACGAGAGTTAGGACTGTTTTTCATACTTAAAGTGGCGACGTTTTCATTGCAAGAGCAGCGTGTAATCATTTATTTTCGTGATGTGACATCTGATGAAATTTATCGCCAGTTGAGTGAGGCATGTAGTGATGGTACCATGGATGTGTCTAAT
Source organism: Mantis religiosa (assembly GCA_030765055.1). NCBI lineage: Eukaryota > Metazoa > Arthropoda > Insecta > Mantodea > Mantidae > Mantis > Mantis religiosa. The sequence continues at coordinate 12,674,955 of CM060958.1, forward strand.
GTACGTTCCTGGGTGTGACAGTTCAATGAAGACAGAACATCGTGTGACAACAAACCAAGACAGTTAAGTGAGGCATGTGGTGATGGTAACACGGATGTGTCTAATGTACGTTCCTGGGTGCGACAGTTCAATGAAGACAGAACATCGTGTGACAACAAACCAAGACAGTTAAGTGAGGTATGTGGTGATGGTACCATAGATGTGTCTAATGTACGTTCCTGGGTGTGACAGTTCAATGAAGACAGAACATCGTGTGACAGCAAACCAAGACAGTTAAGTGAGGCATGTAGTGGTGGTACCATGGATGTGTCTAATGTACGTTCCTGGGTGTGACAGTTCAATGAAGACAGAACATCGTGTGACAACAAACCAAGACAGTTAAGTGAGGCATGTAGTGATGGTACCATGGATGTGTCTAATGTACGTTCCTGGGTGCGACAGTTCAATGAAGACAGAACATCGTGTGACAACAAACCAAGACAGTTAAGTGAGGCATGTGGTGATGGTAACATGGATGTGTCTAATGTACGTTCCTGGGTGCGACAGTTCAAAGAAGACAGAACATCGTGTGACAACAAACCAAGACAGTTAAGTGAGGCATGTAGTGATGGTAACATGGATGTGTCTAATGTACGTTCCTGGGTACGGCAGTTCAATGAAGACAGAACATCGTGTGACAACAAACCAAGACAGTTAAGTGAGGCATGTGGTGATGGTAACATGGATGTGTCTAATGTACGTTCCTGGGTACGACAGTTCAATGAAGACAGAACATCGTCTGACAACAAACCAAGACAGTTAAGTGAGGCATGTAGTGATGGTACCATGGATGTGTCTAATGTACGTTCCTGGGTGTGACAGTTCAATGAAGACAGAACATCGTGTGACAACAAACCAAGACAGTTAAGTGAGGCATGTGGTGATGGTACCATGGATGTGTCTAAAGTACGCTCCTGGGTGTGACAGTTCAATGAAGACAGAACATCGTGTGACAACAAACCAAGACAGTTAAGTGAGGCATGTAGTGATGGTACCATGGATGTGTCTAATGTACGTTCCTGGGTGTGACAGTTCAATGAAGACAGAACATCGTGTGACAACAAACCAAGACAGTTAAGTGAGGCATGTAGTGATGGTACCATGGATGTGTCTAATGTACGTTCCTGGGTGCGACAGTTCAATGAAGACAGAACATCGTGTGACAACAAACCAAGACAGTTAAGTGAGGCATGTGGTGATGGTAACATGGATGTGTCTAATGTACGTTCCTGGGTGCGACAGTTCAATGAAGACAGAACATCGTGTGACAACAAACCAAGACAGTTAAGTGAGGCATGTAGTGATGGTAACATGGATGTGTCTAATGTACGTTCCTGGGTACGACAGTTCAATGAAGACAGAACATCGTGTGACAACAAACCAAGACAGTTAAGTGAGGCATGTGGTGATGGTAACATGGATGTGTCTAATGTACGTTCCTGGGTACGACAGTTCAATGAAGACAGAACATCGTGTGACAACAAACCAAGACAGTTAAGTGAGGCATGTAGTGATGGTACCATGGATGTGTCTAATGTATGTTCCTGGGTGTGACAGTTCAATGAAGACAGAACATCGTGTGACAACAAACCAAGACAGTTAAGTGAGGCATGTGGTGATGGTACCATGGATGTGTCTAATGTACGTTCCTGGGTGTGACAGTTCAATGAAGACAGAACATCGTGTGACAACAAACCAAGACAGTTGAGTGAGGCATGTGGTGATGGTACCATGGATGTGTCTAATGTACGTTCCTGGGTGTGACAGTTCAGTGAAGACAGAACATCGTGTGACAACAAACCAAGACAGTTAAGTGAGGCATGTAGTGATGGTACCATGGATGTGTCTAATGTACGTTCCTGGGTGTGACAGTTCAATGATGACAGAACATCGTGTGACAACAAACCAAGACAGTTAAGTGAGGCATGTGGTGATGGTACCATGGATGTGTCTAATGTACGTTCCTGGGTACGACAGTTCAATGAAGACAGAACATCGTGTGACAACAAACCAAGACAGTTAAGTGAGGCATGTAGTGATGGTACCATGGATGTGTCTAATGTATGTTCCTGGGTGTGACAGTTCAATGAAGACAGAACATCGTGTGACAACAAACCAAGACAGTTAAGTGAGGCATGTGGTGATGGTACCATGGATGTGTCTAATGTACGTTCCTGGGTGTGACAGTTCAATGAAGACAGAACATCGTGTGACAACAAACCAAGACAGTTGAGTGAGGCATGTGGTGATGGTACCATGGATGTGCCTAATGTACGTTCCTGGGTGTGACAGTTCAGTGAAGACAGAACATCGTGTGACAACAAACCAAGACAGATAAGTGAGGCATGTAGTGATGGTACCATGGATGTGTCTAATGTACGTTCCTGGGTGTGACAGTTCAATGATGACAGAACATCGTGTGACAACAAACCAAGACAGTTAAGTGAGGCATGTAGTGATGGTACCATGGATGTGTCTAATGTACGTTCCTGGGTGTGACAGTTCAATGAAGACAGAACATCGTGTGACAACAAACAAAGACAGTTAAGTGAGGCATGTAGTGAAGGTATCATGGATGTGTCTAATGTGCGTTCCTGGGTGTGACAGTTCAATGAAGACAGAACATCGTGTGACAACAAACAAAGACAGTTAAGTGAGGCATGTGGTGAAGGTACCATGTATGTGTCTAATGTGTTCCTGGGTGTGACAGTTCAATGAAAACAGAACATCTTGTGACAACAAACCAAGACATTTGAGTGAAGTATGTGGTGATGGTACCATGGATGTGTCTAAAGTACGTTCCTGGGTGTGACAGTTCAGTGAAGACAGAACATCGTGCGACAACAAACCAAGACAGTCACGGCATCGCACCAGCCGGTCTGACGACATGATCCAGTGAGTGGTCAACGTTGTTTTGGAGGATTACTGGTTGAGCGTTGCAGATATCGCCTTCCAAATTGCCATTTTCGTGGGATCTGTGCACACAATCCTGCAAGAAGAACTGAAAATGAGAAAAGTGTTCTGTCTTCATTGAACTGTTACAACCAGGAACGTACATTAGACACATCCATGGTACCATCACCACATGCCTCACTGAACTGTCTTTGTTTGTTGTCACACGATGTTCTGTCTTCATTGAACTGTCACACCCAGGAATGTACATTAGACACATCCATGGTACCATCACAACATGCCTCACTCAACTGTCTTGGTTTGTTGTCACACGATGTTCTGTCTTCTTTGAACTGTCACACCCAGGAACGTACATTAGACACATCCATGGTACCATCACTACATGCCTCACTTAACTGTCTTGGTTTGTTGTCACACGATGTTCTGTCTTCTTTGAACTGTCACACCCAGGAACGTACATTAGACACATCCATGGTACCATCACTACATGCCTCACTTAACTGTCTTGGTTTGTTGTCACACGATGTTCTGTCTTCACTGAACTGTCACACCCAGGAACGTACATTAGACACATCCATGGTACCATCACTACATGCCTCACTCAACTGTCTTGGTTTGTTGTCACACGATGTTCTGTCTTCACTGAACTGTCACACCCAGGAACGTACATTAGACACATCCATGGTACCATCACTACATGCCTCACTTAACTGTCTTGGTTTGTTGTCACACGATGTTCTGTCTTCTTTGAACTGTCACACCCAGGAACGTACATTAGACACATCCATGGTACCATCACCACATGCCTCACTCAACTGTCTTGGTTTGTTGTTACACGATGTTCTGTCTTCATTGAACTGTCACACCCAGGAACGTACATTAGACACATCCATGGTACCATCACTACATACCTCACGTAACTGTCTTGGTTTGTTGTCACACGATATTCTGTGTTCTTTGAACTGTCACACCCAGGAACGTACATTAGACACATCCATGGTACCATCACCACATGCCTCACGTAACTGTCTTGGTTTGTTGTCACACGATATTCTGTGTTCTTTGAACTGTCACACCCAGGAACGTACATTAGACACATCCATGGTACCATCACTACATACCTTACTTAGCTCTACTTGGTTTGTTGTCACACGATGTTCTGTCTTCATTGAACTGTCACACCCAGGAACGTACATTAGACACATCCATGGTACCATCACTACATGCCTCACTTAACTGTCTTGGTTTGTTGTCACACAATGTTCTGTCTTCTTTGAACTGTCACACCCAGGAACGTACATTAGACACATCCATGATACCATCACCACATGCCTCACTCAACTGTCGCTGAATTTAAATAGGTGGCACACCACGAAATTGGAGAAAACGAATGATTACACGCTGTTCTTGCAATGAAAACGTCGCCATTTTAAGTATCAAAAACAATCCTAGCTCTCATCACTGCCACTAGAGTTCTATGTACTGTACAGTGCTGCCATCTGTGCCACTCATTCACAAAGAGCCTACCTGTATTTTAGGAAGCCAGAAGTTCCTATCTGATTCAAGTCATGACTAAACGGTGTTATAATTTGAACGAACGTCGTACTGTCGACTTATTTGTATTACATATTACAGTACATACAGTTTACGTGCTTTTAGGTAAAAGTGTGGGCATAAATAATTTCTTAACCCATTAAAAGTATTTTGGTAATTTACTTTATGTTTTTTCCCCTTATTCCTGGATAACAGGGATTTTCATTAACTGCGATTGAACCTGGTCCCAGTTGTTCCGTGTAAACGAGGTTCCTTTCGACTTGTTAGTGGATTGAAATGGTCGGGTGACCGAAAACAGATTTTTTAATGCCTAAGTTATTACGATTGACTAAAACCAGGTCTGTGTTTCCTAAAACTGAAAAGAGGTGAGATATCTCAGCGACTTAATCCTGTAGAATCAAAGGCCACGTCCGTGTTATCATTCCATTTCACTTGCTCCTCTTGATAAAAGATGAAATGTGTTAATTCGTGTAAGCACTAGGTTGGCGCCAACTCGTGATGCGATCTGCAATTAACTCTGTACCTCGACCCCGGGCCCAGGCGATTAACCTGAATCCAGCCTACCCATCAGCACCCAATTAGCGTGTTATTTGCTGCTGTCATTTCTCCCCCACCTCCACAGTAGTTGCGGTCACATCCCTTAGGACCACGCATATTGCATGAAACTGTTGATCTGCAACCCAAAATATTGATTAGATTTCTGGCTTTACGGTGTCGGCGATTTAGGTATTAACTTCTGTGAGAAAGGATGTCATTAATTAAAATGTTAAAACTAGAGTACCAGTTTGTAGAGAAGTATGTATGTATGTATGTATGTATGTATGTATGTATGTATGTATGTATGTATGTATGTATGTATGTATGTATGTATGTATGTATGTATGTATGTATGTATGTATGTATGTATGTATGTATGTATGTATGTATGTATGTATGTATGTATGTATGTATGTATGTATGTATGTATGTATGTATGTATGTATGTATGTATGTATGTATGTATGTATGTATGTATGTATGTATGTATGTATGTATGTATGTATGTATGTATGTATGTATGTATGTATGTATGTATGTATGTATGTATGTGTATGTATGTATGTATGTATGTGTATGTGTATGTATGTATGTATGTATGTATGTGTATGTGTGTGTGTGTATGTATGTATGTATGTATGTATGTATGTATGTATGTATGTATGTATGTATGTATGTATGTATGTATGTATGTATGTATGTATGTATGTATGTATGTATGTATGTATGTATGTATGTATGTATGTATGTATGTATGTATGTATGTATGTATGTATGTATGAATGAATGAATGAATGAATGAATGAATGAATGAATGAATGAATGTATGTATGTATGTATGTATGTATTGACTGCAATTGGGTACTACCCGGTGGCAGAGTTAAGAATATAGATCAAATTACAAATACTAGATTTACAACAATAACACAGTAAACAATACAAACATGATATTTTACTTTAGTCACTTAAAACATATCTAATTACTTCTCTATTTACATATTATATACCATTATAATTCAAAAGTTAAACTATAAACCATCTAGATTTTTTCTAAATTTCTTCAGCGACATGGGAGAGCCCTGAAAGACTGCTACAGGCAATTCATTCCATTCTTCAATGGTTCTATTAACAAAAGAAAATTTTCCTACGTCGGTTCTGTATCTTCTACCCTTAATTTTATACCTATGATCGTTTCGTCCATAATAATCCGGATTATCTAACCTTACACTAACGTCCACCCATGCCTTTACACCAGCATTAGCTTTGAATAATGCTACCAACCTATGTTTTTTACGCCTAATTCTTAATTCCTCCCATTTAGTCTCATCTCCTTTTATAGGCCCAAAATACTTGCCTCTTTTTATGAATTTTATTGCCCTCTTCTGTGTGAATCAAATAAAAGAAGGCGAGGTGTAAATGAGGCAGAGCCCCCCGGATATTTGTATTATTAAAATAACTCACGCCAAGCGGGATGGCTCAGGCGGTTTCAGAGTTCGATTCCCAGATTCATACGCATTTCCGGTTTTTTTTTCAGGGTCACAGACGAATGCTGGGAATTTAATTACATCCCCGAATTTACTGTCCCTCCATTTCATCTCCATTATCATCTCTCATATGGTGGTCTACTTTAGGCTAGAACTGTCGCCGTTGCATGGCAGGATGTCATCTTCCTGGTAAGCACTTCCTCCTTCGAGACGACGGTCTCCAGTCTCCGGGCCGACACAGTGGGCCGTTTCAGGACCACGGTCAGTGCGATTAACAATAGGGATCTACGTAGAGCAGCTGTCGCTGACCACCATCTGAAACCAGGGAGTTACCGAGCTGTCCCCGAAGGTCACCCGGCGCCGTGGAGCCTTCCATTGTTAGTTATGTGCAGAGGGTCTACTCCCATTAGTCCTGGACCCGTAGGACAAAGGTCCTGGGCCTTCTTCTACCCGGGAGCGATGGATACTCCGGGGGGTTTGAGTCCAGAGGTTCTACTGCCATTAGTCCTGAACCCGTAGGAACAAGAACCGGGCCTCTTTCAACCAGGGAGTTATCCGAGCTGTCGCAAAAGGCGCTTGGCGTCCTCCGTGGGGTTTTCCATAGGACAAGACCTGGGTAACAAACAAGCCCCCCATCTGGTCCTAAGATACAAGACGGGATGGAAGTGGTTACGCCACTTACGCGCGCCAACACCAAAGGTGTAGACTACCGATATGACCGCGGTGGGGTCGACTGGCGATCTAGCACACCTACTAGCTTTGCAGGCTAGTGCCCGGGAGAATTAATGGCTTCCCTAAACCCCGTCCTTAGACGTCCCCGATTCCCACGGGTATTGGGAACCACTGCCCCCTAGAGACCATCCCAATCCGAACAACTCCCGAAGGAGTGGCTCAGATGTTACTCCGGGGGGGTCTTTCCATAAGGCTATACCCGATTTCTTAAAAAGTCCCCCCCCGCTGAACACAACGTCAAGATGGGATGGAAGTGGATACGCCACTTACGCGCGTCAACCCCGCATGGAAGACTGCCCAATAACCTCGGTGGGGCCGCCTGGTTATCTAGCAGACCTTCTACTAGCTCTGCAGGCTAGGACCCGGGACTTCTTAGGCAACCCTCTAGCTCCTCTAGCCGGCCCTAGCCTGGTCGGAGGTACCCAATTCCCTGTGGGTGTCGGGAACACACTGCCCTTTCGAGTCCAACCCAATCCGTAGAACTCCCCGACGGGAGTGGCTCGGAAGTTGGGCCCTAGGTTCCTCTAGTAACGTCAGAGGTATCACGAGTGCTAAGGGTCCGCAGCGCTCACAACACGGCAGCTGAAGGGGACGGACCCCCTCCCCTATAGGGCAAGACCTAGAGACTAACAATCCCCCCCCATCTGGTCCGAAAAAAGCGGGTGTAAGTGGATACGTCACTTACAAGCGCCAACCCCGAAGGGAAAGGCTACCGAACAACCTCGGTAGGGGCCCCTGGTGATCTACTACACTTACTAACTATGCAGGCTAGTATGCGGGAATATATGGCTTCCCTCATCCCCGTCCGGAGACGTACCCGATCTCCCACGGGTATCGGGAACCACTGCCCCCTCGAATCCAACACAATCCGAAAAACTCCCCTAAGGATGGGGCTCGGGAGTTCGGCCCGAGGTTCCTCTAATACCGTCAGAGGTACCTCGAGTGCTAGGGGTTCGCAGCGCTCACACCACGGCAGCTGAAGGGGACGGATCCCCTCTAAGCGGGCTGTACTGGCTCGTCTGGGAGTTTACAACTAGACAATTGTAGGTTCACTGCCCTCTTCACTTTCGTGACTCCTTCGGTCGGCCGTCCTCTGTATGCTCTACCCCCGTCCTTCCTCCTATGGATGCCCCAATTCAGGCATAGGTGTAGTTTAAGACTAGAGCTCCGTAACTAATCCTTTCTGTACGGTATTCGAATCCAATATAAGGTACACACACACACACACACACACACACACACACACACACACACACACACACACACACACACACACACACACACACACACACAAATCAGTGTCATCATTGATCTCTCAGTACATAATATTGGTAGTTTCAGTGATTTGATTCCTTATGTTATTTTACAGTGAGTGCCAGCAGTGACTGAGTTGTAAGATGGTGAACATTGACCCTCGTAGTTTGATCAAGTTCCTGCATTTAAAGGACAAAACTGCCTGGGAAATCCATGATGAGATGACGGCTGTTTATGGAACTGATTGCCTACCGTATGACACTATTGTGAGGTGGAAAAGAAATTTTCAAACTGGTCACATGTCCCTGACAGATGAGTCAAGAGCTTGTAGACCGTCAGCTGTCACAGTGAAGAACGTGGAGTGTTTAATACTGGAAGACAGACGAGCAACCATCCAAATGATCATAAATGAGACACATCATAGTTATGGTAGTGTGTGGACGAACTGCACGTTTCTAAGGTGTCTGTACGGTGGATTCCACGTTTGATAATCCCTTTCCAAAAGCAAACACGGCGTGACCTTTCAAGACAGATGTTGTTGCTGTTGGAACAGCATCGTCTGGTAACCATGGATGAAACCTGGATCTATCAGTATGATCCAGTGACAAAAACCGTAAAAATGAAATGGAAACATGTCGATTCCCTCTCACAAAACGTCAAAGGTGTAAAGGTCAGCTGGGAAGGTCATGCTTTCAGTTTTCTGGGACTGTCGTGGAGTCATCCTTACAGATTATCTTGCCAAGTGTCAAACCATCACTGACAGATACTACTGCAATCTTCTGGACAAGTTACGAGCAGCTCTGATTAATAAACGACGCGGTAAGCTCTCCAAAGTCGTTCGTCTTCTGTCTGACAATGTACCAGCTCATTCATCTCAAGTTGCAGTTGACAAAACAAGTGAATGTGTTATTCTAGGAGGGTGCTAAAATTAAACACAATTTTGGTATTTAACCGAGTTTCTTTTTTTAATTACTTTCTCCACAAACATACGTATCCATGCAGAATATATTTTATTTTAATTGAGGAAGTCACAGAACGTGTATTGAAAATGAAATCTCAGAATTGAACTTTTAAATGCAATGAAATACTACTTCTACTTGCTTTAAGCCTGTAGTAGAGTATGAGAGAAGAACTTGAATATTTGTAATAAAGAAGAAAGGGAAAGGTTTGCATGGGCGAAAACTGGTAATATATTAATAGAATAAAGGAATCTACATGTTTAGTAAAGACGAGTTTAGAATATCTTCTGGAGAAGCGTGGAAATGCAAGAGAATGAAGGAAAGAGGTATGGGAAAGAAATAGAACAATTTCAAAAGGAAGTGAATATTCTAAGTGCAAAGAGACGAGGGAGTAAAAATTAAGAGGAAATTGTTTAGAGAAACTCAAAGATAAAAAGTCTCAGTGGACAATGAAGGCTAAGAATTCAAAAAAATAACGAAAGATAAGGAAGGCAGATGGAAAGCAAGTGCCCTATTTGCTAAAGTGCAGAAGCCGAAAGCAACAAGGAGGGAGTGAAGGCATGCATTCAGGAAAGAAGCAATATAAATTGTACATCTAGTACAACGTTTTAAAGTTTACACCTTGATATTTTCCTTAAAATGTTTTTAAAGATGTTTTATGAATTACGTGTTCAAATTCCTTAAACTTCGAAAGTTCGTAAGAAATTGCCTTTGTAACTTTTCAATCTAGGTTTGTTAATTGTGTTTTAAGTTGTTTTGGATGACGAATTTCCAGTTGGAACATGAAGATTCCTATCTCAAGGGGTCGTGTCGTACCGATGCCTTTCTCTTACTCAAAATAACTTGCCAAGTAAAGTAAATTACTTCTTAAATTTTCAAAAGATTAAATTATATCTCGCTCAGTTAACTCAAGATGATATAGCAGAAATGAAACTAAAATCTCTCCAGTTTATTCACTTTCTAAAATTACCTGTAGCAATCCATAAACTTTCACCGTCTTCCTCGATCAAACTCAGTCTCATGAATTTTAAGTTAATACAATCTTCCTGACATAATCATTTCTTTAAATCACTTTCCTCTTCAAACATTTGACTGTCCACTGCTACAGTCAAAGTTATTCTGATATAACAAAATACCTTAGAGGTTATTGATTTTCTTCACCATAGCAACCATACGTTTGTTTATATCTACATCGCTAGTAGCAACCTATATTTAGTAATTTAGTAATTTATTTATCATCTTACCTTTTACATCAACAAATGGAAATACAAAATCAAGATTACAATTATAAAATACATACTGAAATATGCCATCTATTCCTAAATCCTGAAAATCCTATCATGTTGCCCACCATTGAATAGTAAATCGGTCCCCATACACCTAACCATAGGAGCAACCTATATACATCTCTTATTTATTTTTACACTTTCATTTTCTAAACTTAATTTAAATATTATAATACTTTCAAACTTTCTTTAAATATTTCATATATATTGTCGCCGAGGCATTGTTGTGCGGCGGGCCGCGACCGGTGCGTGGGTGAGGAGCTGGACGCTTGCCGTGAGAGAGGGAAACAGAGAGAAAGAAAAAGACATAGTCTGGAATTTCCGGCTGCCATTGTGATTGTTGGCGAACGATCCACTGAATTCTAGAACAATGGCTGTGGTATAAAAAGCCTCGCAAGGTGTGGCGAATGGAGCGCAAAATGGCGAATGGCAATTAACCCGGAGAAGAGCTCTGCTATTCTCCTGGCGAAAATCAGAGCCAACCGGTTGCAGCAGAACTTCGTTTTACGGCGCCGTGGAATCCCATGGGTGCAAACGGCGAAATATCTCGGAGTGACGCTGGACCGTAAGCTAACTTACGTTCCTCACGTCAAGGGCAAGGTCCAGCTGGGGCACGTCGCACTCTGGAGCCGATAACCTATTTTCAGATCAACCATGCCGATCCGACTCAAACTTCAGCTGTATCGGACGATCATTTCGCCTATGATTCTGTACAGCTGTGAGATCTGGGTAACAGTGGCTAATACCACTTTTGTCAGGCTCCAGACGCTGCAGAACAAGGCACTCCGCATCATTTACGATACAGGCTGGAGATTCCCTGCTCATATCCTACATAAGCACTCCCAGATCCCGTACACTGTCGATGTCATTCGCGAGAGGGCACGATCAATGTACGACAAAATCCAAATTCACCCCAACCCTTTAGTGAACTCCCTGGGAAGGTATGACCCGAGAGATCAAAGACGCTTGCCGTCCTTCAGACTGCCGAGAGACGTATTGGGACCCGTTGAGTAACCCAAGAAAAACCCCAGATGTCTCTGGGACCAATTTTTACGCCGATGGACCAAGCGCTACACAACCCGTAGCCACAACGGAGTAAAAAATTAAATCGTGTCTCCAAAACGGGGGAACGATTAAGTGCAGCTGCCCACGATAAAACGGGCAACCCGTTCCAAATTTCCAATACTGTCAAACACCCCAGCAGAACATGGAACCAAATACTAGCTCATTTCGCAGGTTAAGCCACAAAGCGGATAGGTACTGTGGCATAAGACACCCGGACGGGGAAAAAGAAAAATAGCCCCGCCCGACTAGGACTACCTCTGGACCTCTGGAGTTGTGTCAGTTGCTAGTGAGTTGTTAATTGAGCGTGCAGCTATGTAGTGTTTGGACCGCAGTGAATTCTTTTGTTTGTTTACGTGTTGCAGGGTAATGAGACGACCTTAAAAACTGCGTTTGTGCATGTTACGTCAATTTGCTGCTGTAAGGGTTGTACAAAGCGTCCCTTTTTCGTTATAATTTGTAGAAATTTACTGTTAGTTCTACGAACCCACGAAGTCACAATATTATCTGTAAAAATAACAGTTGTTTTTCTTTCGAGGCCAAATCCTGTTAACGTTGAATTCAGTGTTTGCCCGCCACTGGTGAATTAGAAAAGTTTGTAGCTATAAAGGACTTTATTATTTGCTGAAGTTCGAGTGTCTGACATGACAACATTTGCAAATCGACTCTGCAGCTAAGTACCGGTTTATCCGATGGGGAGACCCGTTTTATTTTCAGTTCATGAGCCAAAGCCATAAAAGCCCCTTTAAGGGAAGTTTGCACCACTTATACCTTATCTAGGACAAGTACAAGACCGGAGGGGTAGTTTGTTATACAGGCTGCCGGAAGGGTCACGCCCTCTAGGCGATAGACACCGGGTTACAAAACCCATTAAATGAGAGAAAGACATTTACTGCTTAATGAAGATTCAGAAGCAGTGGCGGTTTGTAACTTCTCTACATTGTACATTAGTCGAGATTAATCTATATCTTCTCTAATATTGGAATAAATTCCATTTATTATACTGCAAGTTTTGTGAAGTAAAACAGTGTGGCCATATTAGAGACTTTATAAACCAGCTCTCATTTTGGTTCAACTTTCATTCTGATCAGCTGTTTGTGGATTCTATAGTTTCCTTTATAATCAGATTGACGCCGCAACTAAATAATTTGTTCACAGCAGTAAAGCTACACTAGCTTTACATCACATGAAGCAGATATTTTGGGGTTTCTGACTACCTGAAGTTAGATATGAATTGATTGCTGCCGCAGGGAAGCGAGGTAGCAACGAAATTTACTCCAACCAATAAAGTTTACGACTGATTATGAATACGAGCACTTAATTACCATGGCCACGCCGGGGCTCAGGGGTTAGACCGCTTGGCTCTCACCAAGGCGGCCCGGGTTCGATCCCAGGCGACCGCAAAGTGAGATTTCTGGTGGACATCACGGCGCTGGGGCGGGTTTTCTCCGGGACCTCCGGTTTCCTCCACCATCTCATTCCAGCGGTGCTCCATCTTCATCTATGTATCATCAGTGTCACCGCCTGCGGTGCCGTATGTAGTAAAAGAGGGCGTTAAACACTACACATTTAATTTCACTTAATTACTATGCCTGTCCAAATAAAAACTGGACCATTTCGGCGTGTGCATCATAAAGAAGTTCCTCTGTGTAAATATCTGGGAGAACCTCTTCCAGTTCTGGAGCTTCTAGGGGTCAACTAGGAGGAGAAGAACTCTAACCAACGTTTCAATGTGTAGATTTTAGATTTTTAGATTAGATTATTTATGGTGCATATTCCAAGATTTTACAATTTAGAACTTTATGCTACCAGGCATGTTTTTTTAGTCAGTACCGTTTTGGAATTAAGAAAAGACGTGCAAAGATATCGCAATAATTTTATTTTTACATGAAAGCCTGTACCTTAATCTACTATTCTACATAATTTCCGTGAATATTGAGGCACTTGTCATAACGTGGCACCAGTTTTTGAATACCCTCGTCATAAAATTCTGCAGTCTGACGTGTTAACCACTGTATCACAACTGTTTTCACTTCGTTATCGTCTTGAAGATGCTGACCGCCCAGATGTTTCTTAAAGTGCTTCTCACACCTTTTCGTCCACTTTCTGCACCAAATCTTCAGTAACGACCGAAGGACGCCCACTCCGTTCTTCATCATGCACATTTGTACGGCCATCTTTAAATGCTCTCACGCATTTCCTTAACATTCCATCACTCATAATGTTTTGTCCGTAAACTTCACAGATCTCACGATGAATATCGATCGGTTTTACGCCTTTAGCACTAAGAAATCGTATAACAGCCCGTACTTCACAATCGGCGGGACCCACGATTGTCGGAGGCACGTTAAACACTCAGTAACCAACGTATACAATGAAGAATCAGACTGTAATGGCGTCAGTGCGTAGACAAGAGATGTAGGTAACCAGAGCGCATGCGCGGAACGGTGACTGTAGCGCTGCGGCGGCGGGATCGTAAAACGGTACTGACTTAAAAAACATGCCTCGTACATTTATTTGTCTTTAGCTTGTTGCTAACTTGGCTTATATGACACTCTGGTCTTCTGCTCTGCCAGGTAGCTCTTAACCTCCATGTCTCCTTGCTACTTAATGAGACCCTTTCTTCCCCCTATCTTCCTTTCTTATATTCTTTACATGTCTGGCCCGTTTGTCTTTTATTTTCTGCAAGAACTCACCAATACTTCTAACGTTCTTTTCCTCCCTTCCTGTTAATATTTTTATAGCTACTATCTTCTTCTCTACTTTCTCCCATTTTTCCTCCCAAAACTTCTGTCTCCATATAGCTAACTCCTCGCATTCTACGAGGGCTATCCAGAAAGTAGATTACGTTTTCGTCTGTTTCCGCTAGGGGCGGGGCTAGCGCGGCCATCTTGGGGTCAGAGCGTTGCGCAGCTCAGTCGGCATTTAGCCGTGCTAGTGAGAGGTTCGTGCTGTGCTCCGTTCAGATACTGTGACGGTTTAAAATGTCTGCGTTAATTGAAAATTCCGCGAGCTGCGAGGTGCGTGCAGTAATAAGGTTTCTGACTGCAAAAAACTGTAAACTGATAGAAATCTATCGGAAGCTTTGTGAAGTGTATGGGGACAACATTATCACTGAAGGTGGAGTGCGTCAGTGGGTCATCAGATTTAAAAATGGCCGAACCAATGTTCACGACGAAGATCGAAGTGGGAGACCCAGCATAGTGACTGCCGAACTTGTCGAAAAAGTCGATGCTAAAGTCCGTGAAAATCGAAGGTTCACAATAACGGAACTTTCTTTGAGTTTTCCACAAATTTCGCGAAGTTTGTTGCACGAAATCATCAGCGAAAAGCTTGGTTACCACAAGTTTTGTGCAAGATGGATTCCAAAAATCTTGACAGAGGACCACAAAAATCAGCGAATGGCTGCAGCGTTGAACTTTTTGGACGTTTACCATAAGGATGGTGACTCTTTACTCGATCGACTTCCACCTATTCCCAGCAATGAAGAAGTGGCTGGCTATGCAGCGTTTTGATGACGACGCACAGCTGCAAGAAGAGGTAACGAAGTGGTTGAAGGCGCAGGCGGCCGAATTTTTCGACGAAGGAATTTCCAAGCTCGTACATCGCTACGATAAATGCCTTAATTTGAATGGTGACTATGTCGAAAAGTAGTATTTGAATGTGGCTTTCATCTGAATATAATAAAATTTGTTTCCTATACTTTGTTTACCTTTTATTCCAAAACGTAATCTACTTTCTGGATAGCCTTCGAATTACATAGTGTTCTATGCTTTCTTTTACCCCACAGAATTCACAAATTCCATTTTCTGTACCTCTTATCCCTCTTAGAAATATTATTCCTGTTCTCAACCAAGCTAACCCATCTCCCTCTCCCCCCCCCTCCCCCCCCCTCCCCCTCCCCCTCCCCCTCCCCCTCCCCCTCCCCCTCCCCCTCTCCCTCTCCCTCTCCCTCTCCCTCTCCCTCTCCCTCTCCCTCTCCCTCCCCCTCTCCCTCTCCCTCTCCCTCTCCCTCTCCCTCTCCCTCTCCCTCTCCCTCTCCCTCTCCCTCTCCCTCTCCCTCTCCCTCTCCCTCTCCCTCTCCCTCTCCCTCTCTCTCTCTCTCTCTCTCTCTCTCTCTCTTGTCTACTGCAGTAATCTACATTTGCTTCTCGTCCCCAATTTCTTTTTATTTGTTTGTAAAATTGTGATGATTTCATATTTTCTAAACTTCCCCATATTTCCTGTCTTTCTGTATCTTCTATTCTGTATTTTGCTAATTTACCCACATCGCTCGTATTCCTTTCCTCTAATCTCCATATATCTCCCATTCCTATTTTTTTCCATAATTCCTCCTATCTCTGCCCAATAGACGTTTAAGGGAATGCAGCTCCGAAATTGACTAAAAATATGGGAAAAAATAACATTTTTGTTTTTACGCTAATAAAATACTGTGAGCCTTATAGTACCATAATCTAACTAAATTTATGAGTTTCAAGCATTTAAATACCTTCATACGACAATTTAAATGCCCGTGCGCACCTTCATAGTGACCCTTGGACCCACAGAATTCTGATATTTGAGTTCGATTGAACGTACTAAATTAATACATTTGAAATTAGCGGGAAAAGTTTCTGGTGGAATTTTGTGTGTTGGTATGATGGTTATTTCTTACAATATGTGGCACCATGGAAACAAAACACTGGCTACAAGCATTAAAAGCAAATAATAATGTTTATTATTTTACTTTTGTGTGAGTTTCCAACGGTCGCGATTTTCTTGTGTTTCTCCTTAAACTACATACTGTTTATATATAACTGATGAGTTTTAGTGTGTCATTTAACATTTATAAAGATATTTTATACATCAAAACGTGCATACAACTGTTATATAGGTTATAGGTAAAACATTCTTTGAAACAACTGACATTCTGTTGTCTGTGTACATAGTTAGGATCATGAATAGCCCAAACAATACATGGGAAGAAACACCTAACATAACACATCAATGTGAACATACTTGAGGTCTGATGTGATAAGAAAATTAATGCCTGTGTACCAAAGGCTGGCATCAGATGAAATCCTAAGGAGATGTACATTGGGTAAGACACAAAATGCAAATGAAGGTTTACATAACGTGATATGGTATAGTTGCCCAAAAGAAATATTTGTGTCAAAGAAGAGACGTCAGGTTGCTGTGGGATCAACCATCAGTAAATTCAATTTTGGTTGCCCTGCCTCACTCAAGCTGCAGTCAGACAGATTTCACCAGCATCTCTAAAAATTAGTAAAGGGAAGGACCAATTACGCTTACTTCGTTCAGCAATTTCTGTGAAAGTAACTTCTAAAACATCCAGAAGGAAACTGAAATTGAAGAACACTGCAGCAGAAGAGAGAACGAAGAGGCAGGAGGGTCCAACTTACCTGTCTGGAGGGTTTAGTCTGCTTCAAGGCATGTAGCTGAGAAGGAAAATGTTTCGGATTTTAAAATTTGATTTACTCAGTTATAGTTTTTTCAACATTTTTTGTCATGCAAAATATTCCACACGATGCAGTTTTGATTCAGTTCCTCCAAAATTTTTAACACATGTTCTTAGAAAGCAAACAAGGGTTTCTATCATATGAATTTTTAATATTCATTATACTTTTAAAGTTATTGATATAAAATGTCACAGGTTTTATCAAATTTTGGCTTTTTTGTTTGCTCCATACCTATTTCTTTTTTACTCTGGAACTAAAAGTAGTATAAGAAATTCATATGATAGATCATTTCTTCGTAACCATCTGAATATTTTTAGAAATAGAAAAATTAAAATTTTGAAAATTTTCATCACGTGGAAGCAATTTGAATTTTGCCCAAATTTTGAACTTCACAAATTAATTGCTCAAAAACTATTGAAGATATAAAAACCAAATTTTGAATTCTGTGTTCACTATGCATCAGAACTAAGTTGTAAAAATTTCAGCAAGATTGGTTGAAAATTGCTGGATTTGGGGTTTCGGTGAGGCATCTCTAATCTTTTTTGCTGCCTCATGCATAATTTCATAATTTCCCTTCTTCTTTGGCCAAACACCTATACCAAAATTGTATTATTCTTTCCATTATTACTCCCCATGACGCACCATTAGAAATGGAGGAGATAAGTACCCCCTACGAACTTTTGCCATAAACATCGTGTATATTCATTACATTACATATCTTCTGCAGCACAACAGTACACCTACGTACCTATATTTGCTTCTCTTATTTGGTACTTTGGCTGAAGTCTTGGCTTCACTTAGGGATGTGTTAAGTGATCTTATACCACTCCCATAAAACAGGGGCGATTCCTCCATAAGGTTGCAGGTTTGCGCTACACCCGCTAATTCTGAATATACAACAGGTGCATTTTGCACATTAAAGCTGTACTTGTTTGCATTGTTTTATATACAAACATCTTTCAATTACGCTTATCGTCTGTAGCTGCCCATCACTGCAGAAGTCGAAATAAACAGTGATTAGCTGTAGGAGCCGCAGGTTTGCAGCGAAGAGTTAACCTAAGATTTTGCCCAAATGTTGGCTATCTGAGGGGGTTGCCGGAAGGTGAAGAGATGGGAGGGGCTTCTTATACATTGCTTAAATGGAGGTTTATAAACCTAGCTCCTCCTACTCTTAGCAACGGCTATAGCGTGACCTTCAGGCTTAGCTTCTGTGTGCTCTGCTTTACGAACACGGAGAATTTAATTAAATGCATGGAGGTTATCCAGAAGAGAGCTCTGTTAAACAACAACGCCACACCTGTTCAGGCTTCTGGGTTTATGGCCACTTTGAAAGATTATAATTTTGTATTCTGGCTGTCTTTCTTCTACAAGATCATGCCACATGTGGACATTTTGTACAATCAGCTGCAGAAACGAGACTGCAATGCAACGTTTGCCATCGCCCAGCTAAACGCATTTGAAAGGGAAGTGCAAAAGGTAAGACATAGCGTGGATATCAAGGAACACGAAGAAACTGCAATTAAGAGGAGAAGAATAGAAGATCATGATGTGAAAAGAAGAGAAGCTCTTGAAGTATGTGACATTCTTAGAGAAGCAAAGGACAGATTTAGCTTCACGGGGCATCTGGTAGCCTCAACTTTGTTTCATCAAGAAAATTTCTAAGACAATTCCAGAGGATTCCCTTAGAGAAACAATAATGTTCTATCCTTTTATAATTGGAACAAAAATTCGTAGAGAACTGACTGTAATTTACAGTCGAGAGGAATTTCGTGGAGTGTCCGGCGATTTGTGCTTGATGGACTTCAATAAGGAAAAAAATTTATGTGCTACATTCAGCGAATATGTCAAACTCCTCCGAGTACTGTTAACTATGCCAATGTCTACCGCTGAAGCAGAATGCTGTTTCTCAACTTTAAAAATAATAAAAACTTTTCTTAGGAAGACAATGTCACAGGACCGATTGTCAGCATTAGCAATGCTTTCAATTGAGAGAGATTTTGTTATGAAAATCAGCGACTTCAACGCAAAAGTTATCGATAGATTCGCCAGGTCTAAGGAGAGTACAGCAGAGAATCTGTAGAAATAGGTGAGTCATTACTACTCTGTATTTTACTGTTCATTTGTGCACCACCAATAATTTAACCCACCAGCCGCCACTGACATAAAATAAATCTTTAAATACACTTTATAGTAACTGAATTGTAAATGTTTTCTACCGCAAAGGTAAAAGAACGTCCGATTTGAATAGCATTGACTGAGAGGTGCCGCTTAAATGTCGAAGAATATTAGTTAAAAATGGCGTTATATTGAATTGCTGCTATAGTTACATTGTTGTATTATTGTATCTATTGCTAAAAACATAATTAACACTATTCCAACACCTAAAAGCAAATACACAGAAAACGTTAATAAACTTTTAAACTGATTATGCCTTAGAACCAAATTAATTTACCAAACAATGGTTGATTTAGATTAAAGTGCATTAATATCCGTTAGCTAAACTATTACATCCCCACAGGGGTATTTCTCCATTACAAATGCACAAAAAATGTATAAATAACAGTTTACCGCAAAAACATATTACGTGTAAAACCACAGGATATATTGCCAATCCCCCTCACTGACGTCAGTTTCCAGGAAACAAGTCATACGATACGTTTGTTTAAAGCTGTATAGATGTGAAATGTAGTGATTGACGTACTCTTCATTTCTGGCTTTTTTCAATGCGTGTACGAATGAAAAGGGTAAAATTTCTAAACCAATGACAGAGCATTGTACATATATACTAGTGCAGAAAATTGATTTATCTATGCTTGACAGAGTTTCGTTCTTTTAATCAACGCAATTTGGTATACTATATCCCACGCTAGTATAATCCTGCTGTAAACAACAAGGCGGAGCTGAGTCAACTAGCCACGTGTTAGACGCTACATGCACGCACATACGAGGGCTATCCAGAAAGTAGATTACGTTTTGGAATAAAAAGTAAACAAAGTATAGGAAACAAATTTTATTATATAAAGATGAAAGCCACACTCAAATACTACTTTTCGACATAGTCACCATTCAAATTAAGGCATTTATCGTAGCGATGTACGAGCTTGGAAATTCCTTCGTCGAAAAATTCGGCCGCCTGCGCCTTCAACCACTTCGTTACCTCTTCTTGCAGCTGTGCGTCGTCATCAAAACGCTGCATAGCCAGCCACTTCTTCATTGCTGGGAATAGGTGGAAGTCGCTCGGTGCCAGGTCGGGACTGTACGGCGGATGAGGAAACAACTCCCACTTAAAGGATTCAAGAACTTCACGAGTGACATTTGCCGTGTGGGGCCGGGCGTTGTCGTGAATCAACAAGATCTTAGAGCTCAACATTCCTCTGCGCTTGTTTTGAATGGCTCTTCTGAGTTTTTGGAGAGTTTGGCAATACCTTTGAGAGTTTATTGTAGTGCCTCTTTCCAGGAAGTCCACCAAAATCACACCTTTTCTGTCCCAAAAAACATTCGCCATCATCTTCCTTGCCGACATTGTTTGCATGCATTTCTTGGGTTTTTGGGGAGAACTTGTGTGCCCCCACTGCATTGATTGCAATTTCGTTTCACAGTTCACGTGTTTCACCCATGTTTCGTCACCAGTAACGATGCGATCGAGTAAAGAGTCACCATCCTTATGGTAAACGTCCAAAAAGTTCAACGCTGCAGCCATTCGCTGATTTTTGTGGTCCTCTGTCAAGATTTTTGGAATCCATCTTGCACAAAACTTGTGGTAACCAAGCTTTTCGCTGATGATTTCGTGCAACAAACTTCGCGAAATTTGTGGAAAACTCAAAGAAAGTTCCGTTATTGTGAACCTTCGATTTTCACGGACTTTAGCATCGACTTTTTCGACAAGTTCGGCAGTCACTATGCAGGGTCTCCCACTTCGATCTTCGTCGTGAACATTGGTTCGGCCATTTTTAAATCTGATGACCCACTGACGCACTCCACCTTCAGTGATAATGTTGTCTCCATACACTTCACAAAGCTGCCGATAGATTTCTATCGGTTTACAGTTTTTTGCAGTCAGAAACCTTATTACTGCACGCACCTCGCAGCTCGCGGGATTTTCAATTAACGCAGACATTTCAAACCGTCACAGTATCTGAACGGAGCACAGCACGAACCTCTCACTAGCACGGCTAGATGCCGACTGAGCTGCGCAACGCTCTGACCCCAAGATGGCCGCGCTAGCCCCGCCCCTAGCGGGAACAGACGGAAACAATCTACTTTCTGGATAGCCCTTGTATGTTTTGTAACACTAGCAGTATATGTTACTCGACAGAGTACTAAGGTGTATTCACTTTCGGGTGACCAGCGCTGTGATCGTGTCTTATCTGGTCGATTAGAAGAGTGAAATATTAGTAAGTTGACGTACGGTAAGCTACGAAACAGAAATAGAGCGACGGAAGCTCCGTGTGTCTATATGATATGTTTTCTCGCACTTGCCGATAAACAACACATTGCTGTACAGAAGACATGACACTGGAAACTGTGTTGCGCGCGCGGCCGCGCCGTGGCTCAGTTGTTAGACCGCTTGGCTCTCACGAAGGCGGCCCGGGTTCTATCCCAGGCGACCGCAAAGTGAGATTTGTGGTGGACAACACGGCGATGGGGCGGGTTTTCTCCGGGATCTCCAGTTTTCCCCGCCATCTCATTCCACCTGTGCTCCATCTTAAGCTCATGTACCATCAGTGTCATCGCCTGCGGTGCCAAATGTAGTAAAAGCGGGCGTTAAACACTACACGCCGCATGCCCTTGTCATAGCACTCTCCCGCCAAGTTGTGCAGGCAGTGCTCAACTTCGTTTTTTTTTAATCATGGTCGGTCTGGAAATGTGTTCCACTCAGGTGTGACTTCAACTCAGGAAACATGTGAAAATCACTAGGTGCTAAGTCTGGACTGTAGGCGGGGCATGAGTGAGGTCTCATCCGAATTGGGCCAAGAGATCAGCCTTCGGTGAGCAATTTGGGGACCCACCTCGCACACACCTTGGGGTTAATGCAAATGTTCGGTCAAAATCTTGTCAATTATAGTCTTACTGACTTCAGGGATAAGTTCGCACAGCTCGCGAACTATCACACGTCGATCTTTAAGACCCTCTCGCTTCACTTTTGCAATTGTTTCGGCTGAAATCGAAGGCCGACAGAACGCTGTTCGTCATGGACGTCTGTACGTCCGTCTTTGAACTCTCTGACCTACTTTTGCACGTTTTTGACGTCCATACACTTTGGCCCATAGACTTCGCATAACTGACGACAAATTTCAGTGGGGGGTAAGGCGCTTGGCACTCAAAAAACGAATCTCTGCACGCAACTCGCAGTGGAAGTGATAGGAAGCTCCATCGCAAACGGCTGCCCAGCCAAGACTAATGCCTGCAACGGATACGTTGTGAAAGGGATTTGAAGGGGTGAAACTAAGCTACACGGCAGTGTTGCCGGATCTCGCCTAATAGCGTTCCTCATGGCTCCAGCACGCCTCGTAGATGACCGGAAGGTTCGTCATTCGTCTGGTGACGTCTTGATTGTTACAGAACATTCCACTAATTTCTGAAACAGTGAGTGGAGATATAAAAGGAGCCGTGGCTAGTTTATCGAGCAGTCGTAATTGGAACTGATAATTCTGCACGTGCACTGTGATTTGAAAGTGAACTCTTTTGTTTATTTAAGTATGCAGAAGTGACAAGAGATTGTGTTGCTTTATGTTACGTCAGCTTGCTGCAAAAGAGGTGTACAAACAGTGCCTTATACGGAAACAAAGAGCATTTTGAATTCATGCAAACTTGACTTTTAAGTTTACAAAATCACAAAGTCACAATACGAGGGTTGTTCAAAAAAGATTGATCATAATTTTTACGGTCATAATTCTTCGCACTAAAATTCAATCTTATTATATTCTGTTAGCTTAATGTGAAACAAACACAACGTAATAGTTTCATTGTTGGTACTTCTGGTTCCCGCCTGTGAGAACCAGGCAAGTTCAGACATATTCAGTATCGAGGAACAATATGTAGCTTTGTAATTCTTCTTTCGTCTCAACAAATCTTCAGTTGAGGCCTATACAATGTTACAGGAGGCCTATGGAGAGTCTGTTCTTACCTATATCACAGCTCGAAGGTGGTTTAAAATGTTTAAAGAGGGGAGACATTCAATTTCAAAGGAAAGTGGACCCAGTCCTCCAGTTACTGCTTGTACGGAAGGAAACATTAACACTGCTGCTGCCATTGTGAGAGAGGATCGACGAATTACCTTAAGATCACTTTCTGAAATACTGAACATTTCATTGGGTGCCACCCACACGTTGGTCACAGAAACATTACACATGAGATGTGCTTGTGCGCGATGTGTTCCAAGACTGTTGATTCCCGAAAAAAACGACATTCACACGCAGTTAAAGTTGATGTTGAAGGAAGATCCGGAGTTTCTTTCTAACGTAATCACTGCTGATGAAACTTGGCTACATCATTTTGATCCTGAGAGCAAACAGCAAAGCTCAGTTTGGAAATCTCCTTCATCACCAACCCCCCAGAAAAGCAAAAGTGGCTGCTTATGCTGGAAAAGTTATGGTCATATCATTCTTTGATATTCATGGAGTGCTTTATCAGCATGTTGTACCTTCACACACATCAGTAACTGGACAATACTACATGAATGTCCTAAAAACATTGCAAGTCCATATCAGGCACAAAAGACCACATTTCCATGAAGCAGGCATGATGCTGCACCATGATAATGCGTGGCCGCATATTGCCAATGTTGTTGCTAAATATCTTGCTACAATCAACGTGAAGTGCATCCCTCACCCTCCCTATAGTACGGATTTAGTCCCATGTGACTTTTTTCTATTCCCTAACTAGAAGAAACGCATTCGTAGGGGGTATTATCTATCATCAGAAGCAGTGGTGAAGGCTGCGGAGGCGATTTTGAAGGATCTCTCAAAAATGGTTTCCAGCATGTCTTTGAAGACTGGCAGAAACACTGGGGAAAGTGCATCGCATTCAGGGGAGACTATTTTGAGAAGAACCATCAAAATTATGAGGATGAGTAGAGGTACGTTGACAAAAAATGGTATCATTCTTTATTAAACAGCCCTCGTATAAATCCATTACTGCAAAACCTAACAGTTATCCAAGGATATAAATTCCAGACATACTATGCAGCCATAAGCCATCACCTGACCAGTTTGTCAGCTCATTATATGCTAAACAGTCCAAGAATTAGAAACATTACTGGCGGTGGGTATAAGGTAGTGGAAGTGGAGGCAGGGACGAGACCAACCTGGGAGGACATCGCACCGAGGAGCGCCACCTACAAGTCGTACTGGGCCCAATGGGGCTCTCTGAAGACCAGAGAGGGCGTGCTGTTCCGGGTATGGGAATCACCCTATGGGAAGACGCAGAGAGAACAGTTGGTACTTCCCCGGAGTAAGGTCCCGGAAGTCTTGGAGGAAGTGCACGCCGGTACTTCAGGAGGATACCTGGGAGCGAACCGAACGATTGACAAACTACGGCAGCGCTACTACTGGCTGAGACTCCGAGCAGATGCTGAGAGATGGTGCCGTCAGTGTCACGTGTGCTCGGCGAGTCGTGGCCCTCAGACTAGGAGCCGGGGTCGCATGCAACAGTACAACGTCGGAGCGCCATTCGAACGGATCGCCGTTGACATTGCTGGACCGTTCCCAGTTTCCGACCGAGGCAACAAGTACCTAATGGTGGTCGGGGACTACTTCACCAAGTGGCCGGAGGTGTATGCCATCCCAAACCAAAAGGCAAAGACAATCACAGACTGCCTCGTGGAGCAAGTGTTCTGTCGATTTTGGGTGCCGTTAGAGCTACACAGTGACCAGGGTACAAACTTTGAGTCCAAACTAATGAAGGAGGCACTATAAAGGCATGGGGTGAACAAGACTCGCACTACGCCTCTACATCCCCAGTCGGATGGCATGGTCGAAAGATAAATCAAGACCTTAGAGGAACACCTGAGGAAGGTCATGGCCAGCCACCAGCGAGACTGGGACGTCAAGGTGCCACTGTTCTTGCTGGCCTACCGCTCGTCTACACACGACACAACTGGAATGACGCCAGCCAGCTTAATGTTTGGCCGAGAGTTACGCCTCCCTTGTGACCTGGCTTTTGGAAGCCCTCCGGAAGCGAAGCAGCCGGTGACCGAGTATGTGGAGAACCTGGTGGACCACCTCCACGACATGCACGAGATGACTCGCCAGAACATCCGGAAGGCGAGCGACCGCATGAAGACTAGATATGACAGGCAAGCCAACAGCCAAGGGTTCCAGCAAGGTGACCTGGTCTGGTTGTACCGTCCTACCCGGACCAAGGGACGCTGCCCGAAGCTCCAGCAGCCATGGCAAGGGCCGTACCGGGTGGTGAAGAGGATTAACGACGTGGTCTACCGCATCCAGAAGGTTCCCCGAGGGAAGATGGTGGTAGACCTGGATCGTCTAGCCCGCTACGATGGTGCTGTTCGGGACGACCAGCTTTGAGGAGGGAGCAGTGTCACCCAATTATCGGAAAGCCCGAACAACGACAGCTGAGAAGGGACCAGAGGCATCCAAACCACACACAACCATTAGTCTCAGTCATTAACTGAGGGGATGATTAGGGAAGTGTCACTTGTCGCTCGCCGCCTCTTCCCCCCTCCACTGCCATCTGGAACCTTCACGGTGATTCACTGAAACCAGAGACTTCTAGAAAACAGTGATATTCCTATAAAAAGGGCTTCAATGAGTTAGGAGTCAGTGTTTGGCAAGCAGCGAAGGAGCGCCGTGTTAGTGAACGGACGAGAAGACTGTGTACGTGTATCGGAGGAGCGTACGTAATTGCGAGAGCAAAAAGGGAACTGTAACGGACGAACTGGTGAATCGAAATTGTGTGCATTACGTAACTCTGTGTAATTGGCAAGAGTTTAACTGTAAGTCGGTGGAAATAAAGAACATTTTTGAGTGGTGTAATCGGACTTTTAATTTCACGAACTCACAAAGTCACAGTATGTTCTCAAAAAAAAGATTGTGATCATTCTTTATTGACCAGCCCCCGTATAAAGCCATTATTTCAAAACCTAACAGTAATCCGAGGATATAAATTCCAGACGTATTCTGCATACATAAGCCACCACCAAAGGGATAATTTACGACCAGTTTGTCAGCTCATTATTTCCTAAGGAGTCCAAGAACGTTAGAAACATTACTGGCGGTGGGTGTAAGGTACTCCAGCCCCGTGGTATTGCTGTGGTTAGTACATTACTTACAACAGTTTCTCCTGTGTTGCATCATTTAACCCTGTTAAGTGTCGAACATAAACAAAAGATCCTTACACTAAGTTAAGGCAAGTTCCTGGCCATAACACAATGGTTTATGTTTCATTAGGAGCTCTGGGATTAATTTCGCTGTACTGCACCGAAGCCCGGAGGTAAAGCAAATTTCCCACGGCTAATAGCCAACTTAACTATACAGCAATTAACATTGTTGCTCTGCACGTCCATTATAGGCTTTATTACTTTATTTATCCAGTTAACATCATTGTCCAATTCAAAACAGATGTTTGGCAATTCCACAACACAGCCATACAAATCTTGTGTTTGTTTCAATTGTAGCACGTCAGTAAAACAACGAAACTAAACCCAGAAAGAAAAAAAGACAATCGCTATAACAAACATGGTGGAATCGAATACAAAGTTAATTCACAAAAACATTTAAAACAACAAATAATTTGTGATTCCTCTGTTAATGATCCTATCCCTTTACACCTACCGCTTTGAATTAATCTAAATAAATAAGAGAAACAAAATGATGTAACATTACAACCAGAGTACACGATTAAAATACCTACGTGCAATACTTTTGATGCCAAATTTAGTACGCTAATGGATTGATGCGCTGCCAACTGCTACAGTTTTCACACATGGAACCTTCTTTAAATTTACGTCCACCATCGTTACCTGTGGGAAATGTTGCTCAAATGAGCAGAGTCCATAGAAATTAACGTTAATCGACATTCAACTTTTAGGATAAATCAAAAACATCGGGTAAGGGTAAGCTTATTCGGATACCTCAATCTGACCAAGATTCAAATAAGGGACCTCTTGAACTTGAGGTGCTTGTTACAGAGCCAATGTTTGTCAGGTATGTGTTGGTGGGGATGAGAACGCACAACTTCAGTGAACTTGCTAATAAATCTCAGATATGTCAATAAATCAGACACCTGAACTCACTTTTAAGCTCTATGTATCCTGCACTCATTTGAACATCATTTCATTCATCGTCCGATATGACTTAACGTTGGAGGTTTTCTCTTATCCTGAAAGATGAATGTCTGGTAACTCTAAGCTCTATGTACCCTGTACTCATTTGAACATCATTTCATTCATCGTCCGATATGACTTAACGTTGGAGGTTTTCTCTTATCCTGAAAGATGAATGTCTGATAACTCTAAGCTCTATGTAGCCTGTACTCATTTGAACATCATTTCATTCTTCGTCCGATATGACTTAACGTTGGAGGTTTTCCCTTATCCTGAAAGATGAATGTTGGAAACTCTAAGCTCTATGTACCCTGTACTCATTTGAACATCATTTTACTCATCGTCCGATATGACTTAACGTTGGAGGTTTTCTCTTATCCTGAAAGATAAATGTTTGGTAACTCTAAGCTCTATATACCCTGTACTCATTTGAACATCATTTTATTCATCGTACGATATGACTTAACTCTGGAGAATTTCGCTTATCCTGAAAGATAAATGTCTGGTAATTCTAAGCTCTATGTACCCTGTACTCATTTGAACATCATTTCATTCATCGTCCGATATGACATAACGTTGGAGGTTTTCTCTAATCCTGAAAGATGAATGTCTGGTAACTCTTAGCTCTATGTACCATGTACTCATTTGAACATCATTTCATTCATCGTCCGATATGACATAACGTTGGAGGTTTTCTCCTATCCTGAAAGATAAATTTCTGGTAACTCTAAGCTCTATGTACCCTGTACTCATCTG
Source organism: Mantis religiosa (assembly GCA_030765055.1). Taxonomy (NCBI): domain Eukaryota; kingdom Metazoa; phylum Arthropoda; class Insecta; order Mantodea; family Mantidae; genus Mantis; species Mantis religiosa. The sequence continues at coordinate 12,703,275 of CM060958.1, forward strand.
AACATCATTTCATTCATCGTCCGATATGACTTAACTCTGGAGGTTTTCTCTTATTCTGAAAGATAAATGTCTGGTAACTAAGCTCTATGTACCCTGTACTCATATAAATAACATTTCGTTCATCGTCCGATATGACTTAACGTTGGAGGTTTTCCCTTATCCTAAAACATGAATGTCTGGTAACTCTTAGCTCTATGTACCCTGTACTCATATAAATAACATTTCGTTCATCGTCCGATATGACATAACGTTGGAGGTTTTCTCTTATCCTGAAAGATGAATGTCTGGTAACTCTAAGCTCTATGTATCCTGTACTCATTTGAACAATATTTCGTTCATCATCCGATATGACTTAACGTTGGAAGTTTTCCCTTATCCTGAAAGATGAATGTCTGGTAACCAAGCTCTATGTGTCATGTACTCATTTGAAGATCGTTTCATTGATCGTTCGATATGACTTAACGTTGGAGGCTTTCTCTTTTCCTGAAAGATAAATCTGAGGAAATTCTAAGCTCTATGGACCTTGGATTCATTTGAACATCATTTTACCCATTTCATTGCGTCGTGCGATATGACGTCAAATAACAAAAATTAAAAAAATAAGAATTAACCATCTGTAAAAGATCTGCCTATGTGTTAGTTTCGAATTCATTCCCATATTCCACTTGGAGCTACAAAATTTAAGTAATAAGATAATTATTCTAGACAAACAGATAGTGAGATAGTAATCTTCCAACCACGTCTTACTGTCCACAGATGGCTCCACCTGTAATATGCTACTATGGTTAAGAAGATTTATAATTATTTACTAATTTTTTATATGAGCTCTATTTATCTTCTTTGCACATACTTTAGCATTGTTTACTTTTAACTGTGTGAAAGCTACAGTAGTTAGAATGTATTTTAAAACAAATTTGACCGAAGAAATAATTCTGTACGAGAATAGAAGTCATTTGAACTAAATATATAACACACTATTTTTATAACTATTTTATGATACGATTTGAATACAATGCAATAATTTTTCTAGCGCAATAGCCGTTTGTGTGAACAGTTTTAAATGGCTTTCTCTAATCTTGTCCAGATTTCTGGTAACCCCCTTTGCAGACCCACCGCCTATCATTTTATATACTGTTGTCAGTCAGCTGATACAGATAATAGGAATAGAAAAGTAAAACTGTTGCACTAACCATGGCTTCTCCAAACTTAATAGGCAATAGCTCCATAAAGACACTGCAGGTGTCAGCAGGTGTTTAAGCCTAGTAAATGCAGAACCACAACGCTGATATCCGGGCTCGTGTTTGCAACAAATCCCTGCAGAGTAAAGTTTACTTTTCACGTAAATTTATCTGGGAAGTTCACACGGTTCGTAGCATTACGTTACCACTCGCTTGTGAAAGAGTTGAAGTGGAATCGCGGGGCAAAGTTTCAAGAGAAGGGTCGTGAGTGAGATGGCTCTTGTAATAATTTCCACTTGCTAACAAAGGACCACCCCCTCCCCAATTCTCGTGCTCAAGTTTTGAAACGATAGTGGGTGTTAGTAGGAAAGGAAGAAGGAGGCAAAATGCGCCTTTACTAAGTAATAGGTATTATATTAACTTAAATATCTGAATTTTACTTTATGTGACTTCTCGCAGGAAGTGCTTCCACTCAGTAATGCAGAGTATCGCAGCTGATTATTCGTCTCAAGGAGTTTCTTCGTGTACTCTAATACCTGTAGTAATTAGCGAAGGTACTGCATCCAAAAGTACTGTTTTGGAACCCCTAAATAAAAAATACAAAATGGTCTGAAATTAAGTTAAACACCAATGATATTTGATAATGATCGCTATTAGGATGTTCCTCCAAAATATTTATGTTAAAAAATATCTCCTAAATACTATGATTAACTGCCATATGTGCAATATATTTCCACACCAAACTGTAACTATGTGTAACTCTATAACTTTATGTATAACTGTATGTGTTCAGTTTTCTAGAAAAGTGTTACAAGTAGACTACGTTGAAAAATAAAAAATAAAAAAAAATGTGAAAAAGTATCTTGTATCTGTATTAGGGCGAAAACTTCTCAGAACAGCTATGTACTTGTATAAAATGGCGTCAGGTATTTCAAAAATTGAGTATATTTATAAAAATTTGCAATTTATTAATTAATTTTTGTTATGTTCATCGTCCTATTTCAGCTGCCTCTCTTATACAGAATGTTGAATGTATTTTCCGTTCCTGTTTAAGGAAGGTTCTCTAGCCATTAAATTGTTACTTAAGTCTAGACAGTCCTTCAGTTTTGAAACTCACGAATTATTATTCAGTATTGGATTATCAAGTATAAATCAAATATGCAAGGATATCAACAAATTACGGTAACTTCAAGCTCTGGTTTGTTCGCAGTCTTTTTAAACGTATTTTCAGACAAAAATAATCAATTTATTACCATTATAAATATTCTTTAGGTCGTGGAAACGTAGAGTCAGACTGAAAAATTCAATGCCATAGCCGGGATTTGAACCACGGATCTTCTGGTTTCCGTCCAGCCGCACTACCATTGTGCTACTATGGCCAAAGTGCCGATATGACATTAAATTCTCCAACTGACTCGTATTTTTCCCGGTAAACCACTTAGGAGTTTCCACAATTTAGCCTACACACGGCCAGTGTGAAAGAATAATTAATTTCCATTAATTAACCTAATAGTGGTTTACTATAAAGCCCGGGCGTTAAAGTACTTACAGCATAGTAAGTCGTCATTAAGGTAGTTGTCTCATGTGTGTATGAGTACTCCTAAGTGGTTTACCAGGAAAAATACGAGTCAGTTGGAGAATTTAATGTCATATCGGCACGTTGGCCATAGTAGCACAATGGTAGTGCGGCTGGACGGAAACCAGAAGATCCGTGGTTCAAATCCCGGCTATGGCATTGAATTTTTCAGTCTGACTCTACGTTTCCACAATTTAGCCTACACACGGCCAGTGTGAAAGAATTATTAATTTCCATTCTTTAGGTCATCAAAATCCATGGTCCAAGCAGCCCTCCAGCGTCATAAAACCTGGAAGCACACCTGAAAAGCGTGAAGAAAACGGAATGATAGAGAAATAATGGAAAATGTCTACTCCACATTTGCCTAACGACCAGCAAAATGAATGAAAAGCACTAAGTCAGGGTAGGCAATGAAACCTAGAATATCCTATAAGCCTCAAGGTCAATTAATAGAATAAATAAAGAGGTGGCGCATATCAAATCTTTCTTTATCCCCACAGAGTCCTCTAATTTGAAGTGTCATTTATCCGCATTAATAGTCCATGGTCCAAGCAGCCCTCCAGCGTCATAAAACCTAGAAGCACACCTGAAAAGCGTGAAGAAAACGGAATGATAGAGAAATAATGAAAAATATCTACTCCACATTTACCTAACGACCAGCAAAATGAATGAAAAGCACTAAGTCAGGGTAGGCAATGAAACCTAGAATATCCTATAAGCCTCAAGGTCAATTAATAGAATAAATAAAGAAGTGGCGCATATCAAATCTTTCTTTATCCCCACAGAGTCCTCTAATTTGAAGTGTCATTTATCCGCATTAATAGTCCATGGTCCAAGCAGCCCTCCAGCGTCATAAAACCTAGAAGCACACCTGAAAAGCGTGAAGAAAACGGAATGATAGAGAAATAATGAAAAATATCTACTCCACATTTACCTAACGACCAGCAAAATGAATGAAAAGCACTAAGTCAGGGTAGGCAATGAAACCTAGAATATCCTATAAGCCTCAAGGTCAATTAATAGAATAAATAAAGAAGTGGCGCATATCAAATCTTTCTTTATCCCCACAGATTCCTCTAATTTGAAGTATCATCTATCCGAATTAATAATCCAATTTCTCTGATTCTGAAACAAAAGAATCCCTTTGATGGTGAAGCCTAATTAGCACAAATACCGATAAGGCATACATTTCAGCCGAGATTACCTAACGCGTTAACTGGATTTCACGAGGTACCGACCTTTGACGTTAGCGACGAGGTCAAAGGGAGCAGATCCTCAGGGCCATATTCAGTTGGAAACTTGTGCACTCGCACCAAATTGCTCCCCCACCCCTGCTTCTCCAGAAAGTTTGACGCACGATGCAGCCCTGAGGGTTTAGCACGTCCCAATCAATTCTAAACGTGAGCTCAAAGTGTGACCGTAGAGAAGGCAGACAAATTATTGTTTTCTTGTTGGTGTGGACCGATTCCTCTCACGTGAAACTGCCAACCGTCAAAACCAACTTGTGTGTTTACTCTTCGCTAGCACCAACTTCTTACAAATGAACTTCTATTGCTCAGTTTAGAAGAAACGTTGTCAACCAACTTTTATTAACAGAGTTTGTGTAAGGCTGGATCATTTAGGACCAAGAATTGAGTTTATAGAGCTCTGGATAAGGGAAAACCGCGGAAATAAAGAAAAACATAACTCAACCTGAACGATATTAGAATTTCAGGCCTCCTCAATATGAGACAGACTTGCTAGCTCTACAAAAAAGTGCTCTGTTTGAAGCCTTGAAGCCTTAAAAAGACGAAGTTTTCTGTAACTATTATATAAACTTGTAAATGTCATCACAATAAACAAAGCTCATCACACTAGAACAGACAACGCCTACTCTAATAGTGTCAAAGATATATTATAATATTCTTGACTATGGATTACCTTTGATGTTCAATTTTTCTTTAGTTGGTATCTGAACTACAAAAAGCAAACGTACGACATTTGCAATGTACAAAAGTATATTTTAATACTCTGGTGTCATGGCATCACTATTATTAACGGTACAATTGTTAAAATTCAATACAGGTCCTCTTGAAACAAATATTCTTTGTCATAAATTGCAGATGACTTTCGTGGCAGCAAGAGGATTAGCAATTCGAGTCTCTTCTCTAATTTCTTCAAGTACAAAACTTCCGTCGTGTGAATCACTTTACCATTTCTTATTTTTGCATCACCATAGTAACGATTCTTCGCTATTCAAAGTCTCCAACATCATCTTATACCTAGTAAAGACATTGATTATAAAATCTTTTGTAAGATAATTATTAATATATTTATAATTCATCATTCAAGTCCATTTTTTCTTACGTAACGACCAAAATTACGTACAGGACTAGCGAGGTTTGATGTTTACAATGCTCTTGACATTTGCTAACCCTTCGGACGTTAAATTTTTTTCACTCGCTAAACTTACCTCGCAAGTGGTATATTTACTTTGGAATTATACCTACAGTTACTCCAAAAAGTTTTCGTCTAATGTATGAGTTTATGTATAAGTTTGTATGGATATTGGAAAATCATCAGCATAAGTACAGCAGGGACACTGACTTATTTATTGATAAGTGAAAAAGAGAATACAATAAAGAAACATATAGTATCTATTCACATAAACATAGTTAAACATTAAAAGTAAATATATACAATATAGAATGCAAAATAATGTCACCCGAAAGTTGGAACACCCTATAGAACCAGCTGAGAGCGGGCAAGCAGGGGGCGGTCGGTGTTCGTCACGCCCCCCCCTCGTTTGTCTTATAGTGGTGACAAGGGGTGGCTGAAAAAAAAAACATTACCGTGCCGTCTCTTTTCCGCTGCCCTTGATTTCTCGAACTTACGGGATATTTCATCTAATCCAGAACATTCTCGATCCCCCAGCTGACCCTATATAAGCAACACGCCGGGCAGTAAGTGAGTCAGTCAGTCAGTCAGTGCTTGACGAGCTAGTGTGAACGGACGAGATGACTGCGTGCGTCGGAGGAGTTTACGTAATCGCGAGTGCAAGTGGAACTTTAACGGACGAAATGGTGAATCGTAATTGTGTGCATTACGTAATTCTGTGTAATTGGCAAGTGTTTAACTGTAAGTCGGTGGAAGTAAAGAACATTTTTGAGTGGTGAAATTGGACTTTTCATTTCACGAGCCCACAAAGTCACAATAAGTATTCGTCTACATACTGAAAATGGTGTAGAATATTACGGTTGGTACTTAGTAGGTCCTCCATTCCTCTTTATAATCTCTTACATTCTCCTTGACATGGATTTCACCAAAGATTGTGTTGTTTCCACTGCAATATTACGCCATTCCTCTAGTAGAGCCTTCTTTAGATCCTTTATATTAAATATCTGACGGCTCCCATTATTTGTGTCCAGTATACTCCACAAATTCTCTATTGGATTCATGTCTGGGAATTGAGGTTGTGTCGACATCTATCGTGCAGTATTATACAACAACCATAGCCTTGCATCTAGAGCTGTGTGTTTTGTGTCATTATCTTATGTGACAATAAAATCCTCAGAAAGACCCACTTCCACAGATGTGTTTTTAGGATGTTTATATAAACCTTATGGTTATTAATTCCGTCAATAAAACACAAATCTCGCACAGCATTTGCATTCATGCAGCCCTAGAGAAGTACTAAACCGCTTCCATGTTTAACTGAAGCTGTTACATTTTTTTCCTCAAGCTCAACTCTTTTTCGTCCACAGTATTACTCGCCCGTTTGACTTAAAGAGCTCAAATTGACTCTCGTCAGTAAACACAACCGTCTTCCTGAAATCAAACCCATCGTATCTATGGTTTTTTTTTTTTGCAAAAGCAACTTCCTTCTTTCTGTTGTTTTTACTGATTATGGTTTTGTACGGGCTGTTCGCTCTCCATACTCAGCTTCATAAAGCACGTTTCTTATATTTTGTGTTGAAACGTACTTTCCTCCCTGTGTTTGAACAGCAATAATAAGTTTTAGAGCACTTAAATTAAGATTTTTCTTGGCTTAAGTAGCTGTCGTTTCTCCATCTCGGATATAACTGCAGCACGACTGCTTCTTTATTCATTTTCGTTTGTTTTGTTCTGATCAAACCTGTATATAATAGTCTTCACCGTACTGGTAGGTCTTTCAATGGTTTCTTCATATTCTTGAAAGGATTTTCCATGTTTTAAATAACCTGGTGCAAAAATCTCACGACGTTTTCGATCCGTATTACTTAAATAGCAGTCAATGGCTTTGAAAACAGAGATGGAACCGTCAATGACAGTGGATGAAACACAACTACATACGAAAAGGGAAGGGGGTGTGTGTCAGCGAGACACCATACCTGAGAGCTTGTTTACTAGACTAATTTTTATTTTTAAATTTAGGTATCAACCTATGTAAGGAAACAGTTGTTATTGCTTTTTTTCCGGCCGTGCCGTGGCTCAGTGGTTAGACCACTTGGCTCTCACCAAGGTGGCCTGGGTTCGATCTCAGGCGACCGCAAAGTGAGATTTGTGGCGGACAACAGGGCGCTGGGGCGGGTTTTCTCCGGGATCTCCGGTTTCCCCCGCCATCTCATTCCACCGGTGCTCCATCTTCATCTCATGTATCATCAGTGTCACCGCCTGCGGTGCCGTATGTAGTAAAAGCTGGCGTTAAACACTACACATTTCATTTCATATTGTTTTTCTGATTGTGTTTGTCAAATTCTATGTGCTATGATTAGAAGAACACTTTTTGGAGTATATGTAAATGAATTTCAAACTCCTCAAATAGCTACCAGGTTTTAAAAGATTTCTTTTTCTACGAGGGCTGTTCAATAAAGAATAATCACAATTTTTTTGACAACGTACCTTTAATCATCCTCATAATTTTGATGGCCCTTCTTAAAATAGTCTCCCCTGAATGCAATGTACTTGTCCCAGCGTTTCTGCCAGTCTTTAAAGACATTCTGGAATCCATTTTTGAGAGATCCCTCAAACTCGCCTCCGCAGCCTTCACCACTGCATCTGATGATGGATAATGCCTTCCACGAAGGCGTTTCTTCAAGTTGGAGAATACAAAAAGTCACATGGGGCTAAATCCGGACTATAGGGAGGATGAGGAATGCACTTCACGTTGATTTTTGCAAGATATTCAGCAACAACATTGGCAATATGCAGCCACGCATTATCGTGGTGCAGCATCTAGCCTGCTTCATGGAAATGTGGTCTTTTGCGCCTGATATGGATTCGCAATGTTTCCAGGACATCCCTGTAGTATTGTCCAGTTACTGATGTGTGTACAGGTACAACATACTGATAAACCATTCTATGAATATCAAAGAATGAGATGACCATAACTTTCCCAGCAGAAGCAACCACTTTTCCTTTTTTTGGGGGTTGGTGATGAAGGAGATTTCCACACTGAGCTTTGCTGTTACTCTCAGGTTCAAAATGATGTAGCCAAGTATCATCAGCAGTGATTACGTTCGAAAGAAACTCCTGATCTTCCTCTAACATCAACTTTAACTGCACGTTACCGCCATTGCAGCGGTAGGCGATACTGAACATGTCTGAACTTCCCTGGTTCTCACAGGCGGGAACTAGGAGTACCAACAATGAAACTACTACGGCGTGTTTGTTTCACATTAAACTAACAGAATATAATAAGATTGAATCTTAGTGCGTATAATTATGACCGTAAAAATTATGATCATTCTATATTGAACAGGCCTGATATTATTTCGGTTTATTGTTCAATTATTTCACCCGAATAAAACAAAACTGACACTTTTCTGTATTTGAAATACTATTAAAGGTAAGAGACGCACATTTATAAATGTTTCGATTTTAATCGATGACCTTCCGTTACTCAATTAATTCAGAGGGGCGAATACTGCTCCGTTCAAATTTAGAATTAATTTCCAGCCGTCGATATCTGCGATCACATCGTGGAATACTAATTTTAGGCAATTCCAATTTCGAAATCATTAGTTTCGTTCCATTAACTTTTATTTCATTTCGTTTCACATGTCGTTCGGTCTGGTTACGTTCCTGCTAATTCCCGACAGTTGATCAATCTAATGCAATAACAGCTCAGATACGCCGTGGAGTCGTTCCTAATTACGAGGTTACGCAATTACTGGAGCTTCCACGTTCTGCATTTTTGCTTAGTAAGGTTTTGTCTAAATATTACGGTTTACCAATTATATAAAAGTAATGAGGAATGTAGTCTTCAGATGCTATAGCCAGAAAATTCAAGAGATCATTTCATTTCCAACAGTAGTGTCACTAGATTTTTCGATTTATCTAGAAAAGCTCAAAATTGGATTGGGATTTAATTGTCTATATCACTATCTGAAGACCTACATGAAGAATGATTAATGATGAAACAAGATCATTTGATCTCTATGAGGCAAAGTTTGCATCGCTGCTGCTTGCCGAAGGGAGACCTCACTTCAAATCCGGCTACAGGCATGATAATTTTTTCCTGTTTTGGGCTGAACTTAGCTTCGTTAAGTACTTAAACGGCTTGATTGATAAATAATGACCCTTGGTTACGAAGATCGTACATACCGGACATGGATCCTGATCTCAAATATATCGTAGACAGACGTCGAGGATGCTGTACCCGAGCAGACCTTGGCCGGATCAGGCTGTTGAGCTGCGATGCTAATTTACTTAAAATAATTTATGGAGTACTATATAGTCAAATTCATAATTGGAATGACGTATTACTAAAACAAAACCAACTCATACTACGTGGTGTAATCCACGTTACCATTACTAAGTTTATTATCCAAGAATTTAAAAAGTCATGCCACCTTCTTCAAAATAAGATAAACATCTCCATTATTTGGATTCATGTCCATTAGCTGGTGGCGTGCGAGAGGTACCGGGATCGTTACCCGGCGCCTCCACCAATATGTGACGACCTGACCACGTGTTCCTTAATTTTCACAAGCTAAGATCAGGTCGTCACAATATCATGCTACAAATCTGTGACAAGGAAGGATAGGATGACAACAAGGAAGTCAGGAGGAAGTCAGGCATGATCGACTTGGCTTCACGGGCGCAACAACTGAAATGGAGATGGGGAGGGCATAAAGCCAGACTGCATCACCTCCTATGGACGAAACGAATAACAATGGAGGACCCCAGAATAGGACGTCGAACGGTAGGGAGACCAAACATGAGAGGGACCGATAGCTTCAAAAAGGCAGCAGGGACATAGTCAACGCAAGCTAGGAACAGAGCCATCTGGAGATCATTGGAAGAAGTAGCTACCCAAGGGTATCATAGCTAAATCTGTAAAATGGTGGTGTATGTGTTAACTGTAGTGAACAATGACAGTGCTAAGTACACGAAGGTACGCTGTAACTGGAGCACACCAACTGCACAACGCTCTTAGGGGATTCAACCCTAATGAGCTTCCCAACTGCTCCTTCCTGCAGAGCAGAAGGCCTTTACCCTCAAGGGAGTTACAGAATTTTCATTCATGTGATATCAGGCAACCTTCACTTGGTTCTCAGTCCAAGCTTTTTCAAATCTGGTAATGGTCTGTCTTTTTTAACTAACTCTAACAGAGCACAAACTGAAACTTATGTATAACGTCAAATTACCCACAATTTGATATTCAGGGACAACTTTCACTAACATTGCTCGCATGCACTAACTCGTGTCGCATTACCTGCTGTGAAGTCATGATGGCGGGTAGTGTAGTGGAGATATCTCAGCGCCTCACTTAGGTTTCTAAAAGAACAAAAAAAAAAAAAAACGCCTGCACAAATTATGCTTTTCTTATTCAGCCTAGTAAACACATCTTTGCGTAAAGAATATGGTTGTCTTTCTTACGAGGGCTGTCCAATAAAGAATAGCAATTTTTTTTGACAACGTACCTTCACTCATCCTCATTATTTTGATGGTCCTTTCTCAAAATAATCTCCCATGAATGCCATGCACTTGTCTCAGCATTTCTTTCAGTCTTCAAAGACATACTGGAAACCATTTTTGAGAGATCCTTCAAAATCGCCTCCGCAGCCTTCACCACTGCTTCTGATGATGGATAATGCCTCCCACGAAGACGTTTCTTCAAGTTAGGGAATAGAAAAAGTCACATAGGGCTAAATACGGACTATAGGGAGGGTGAGGGATGCACTTCACGTTGATTTTTGCAAGATATTTAGCAACAACATTGGCAATATGCGGCCACGCATTATCGTGATACAGCATCCAGCCTGCTTTAAGGAAATGTGGTCTTTTGCGTCTGATATGGACTTGCAATGTTTTCAGGACATCCCTGTAGTATTGTCCAGTTACTGATGTGTGTGCAGGGACAACATGCTGATAAACCATTCCATGAATATCAAAGAATGAGATGACCAAAACTTTACCAGCAGAAGCAACCACTTTTGCCTTTTTGGGGGTTGATGATGAAGGAGATTTCCACACTGAGCTTTGCTGTTTGCTCTCAGGATCCAAATGATGTAGCCAAGTTTCATCAGCGGTGATTAATTTTGAAAGAAACTCCAGATGTTCCACTAACATCAACTTTAACTGCATGCTGGCCTGCTTGCGAATGTCCTTTTGTTTGGGAAGCAACGGTCTTGGAAACCAACTCGCACAAACACGTCTCATGTGTAATGTTTCTGTCATCAACGTGTGGGTGGCACAAATTGACATGTTCGGTATATCAGAAAGTGATCTTAAGGTAATTCGTCTATCCTCTCTAACAATGGCAGCAGCAGTGTTGAGGTTTTCTTCCGTAAGAACAGTAACTGGAGCAGTGGATCCACCTTCCTTTGATACTGTTTGTCTCCGCTCTTTAAACATTTTGAAGCGCCTTTGAGCTGTGCTGTACGGAAGAACAGACTCTCCATAGGCCTCCTGTAATACTGTATAGGCCCCAACTGAAGATTTGTTAAGACGAAAGCAGAATTTCAAAGCCGTATATTTTTCCTCTCGTGTTACCTCCATTGCAGCGGTAGGCGGTACTGAACATGTCTGAACTTGCCTGGTTCTCACTGGCGGGAACCAGGAGCACCAACAATGAAACTACTACGGGTGTTTTTTTCTTTTTTTTAATTTACGTCCTCCAACGTTAAGCCATATCGGACGATGAATGGAATGGGTTAAACGATGCTCAATTGAGCCCAGGGTCCATAGAGCACAGAGTTACCCGACATTAGTCTTTCAGGATAAGGGAAAACCCCAGAAAAAACCTTATCCAGGTAACTCACCCTGAACGAGATTCGAACTAGGGACCTCTTGAACGTGAGGCAGACACTCTACCACCACGCTACAGAGGCGGGCACTACGGGTGTTTGTTCCACATTAAGCTAACAGAATATAATAAGATTGAATTTTAGTGCCAAAAATTATGACCGTAAAAAATTATGATCATTCTTTATTGAACAGCCTGCGTAGTGCTTTTCCATGTAGGTAGAGAACATATAGTGTTTGAGACAAGAATTCCCTACCTGATTTCAGTGCAAATGCGCGTTTTGAGATACCCTGAATAATAAATTTTTTATTTATGTGAGTTATCATCCCAAAGTTGCACGTGTGTCCTATTATTGTTTGAAAATTTATGGCCTACTGAAATGGTTCAGGTTTATATGGATCACGCTGTACAACGCCTTAGAGTGTATGTTGCATTCATGGATAACACGCCACTGCATCACAATATTGCAGTATTGCTACACAAAATACATGTCGGTTTGTGAAAGTTAGTTAACTGGCTTTGAGAAAAAAGAATGTTAATGTATATCATTTGGTTGGAGGCAAATTGGAGGTTTGGTTTCAAAGGCTTAAGCTGTATGTTGTGTTACTTTTGTTACCACAATTGCATTTCCTTTCAAATGCTGTCCCAACGTTTTTACATCCTCTTTCAGCATCGTGTTCTCATGAATATCGAACAGATCGCAAAAACTCAATTTTGCCGCACAATGTAATGGGAGCCCGTTTCCCCTCGGCTAATCAGGCTTAGTGATTCGTATTCCATTACTGATGATTACAGGAAAGGATCATTTTAGTTTAGCAAACACAAGTTCACGTTTGGGACCCACGTAACGTTATTTTGTTTCAGCTACTGACGTCGCACTTCCAGTACATGCTTTTCTATTTTGTGTGCATCAGAAGTAGGCGACGCCGTGGCTGAGTGGTTAGACCGCTCGACTCTCACCAAGGCGGCTCAGGTTCGATCCCAGGCGACCGCAAAATGAGATTTGTAGTTGACAGCACGCTACGGGGGAAAGACATTTTCATAAAATTAAATTTTCTTGCATTCGGAGTCTCAAAACATTATTTCCAAAGAAATCGATGTATTACCTGTCGGACGAATGAGTAGGGGAGCCCGGGGCAAGCGGTTACAGTTTTTTATTTTATCATTCTTCTCCAAAACTATTTCAAACTTGCGGTCGGTTACGCGAGGGGAAGGCCGATGGAGGGGGGGCATGTGGCATCGGTACCGCCTGCGGAGGCGTGACAGAGAGGAGGGAGGGGAAACCACAGGGGTGGCTGAATCTTCGTTTCCACCCCCTCCTGCCGCCCGAAAGAACGCGAAACCTCCAGAATATTTATCCCCTCCATGGTAAAGAATTCTCTAGAAACATTTAGCCACCTATAAATAGAGGGACGATGCAACCGAGGGTTCAGGCTTTCTCTACAACCTGGCACACCGGACTCCTTCAGAAGCTTATCCACCTGGGCCTACCAAACCAATTAATCAACATCTTACACAGCATTCTAAGACATTGCACTTTTAAAGTCACTGTTGCGGGGCAAACATCTACTCTCAGACCCGTGAGAGGCGGAGTCCCAGAAGACTCTGTATTATCTCCCACACTATTTAGTGTATACATGGCAGACTTCCCAACCGAGCCGCGCGTCGAAATGGCACAATATGCTGACGACGTGCTGCTCTTCTGCAAAGACAGACTTATTCGCAGAGCCTTCAACTCAATCCAAAGACACCTCCGTCTCACACAAGAGTGGTGCAGGCGTTGGCGGATGTCCGTTAACCCGGACAAAAGCCACGCTATTCTATTCACCAAGCGCCACACCCCCGCAGACTGCCCTGATTTCCATTTCAGAGGCCGAAGTATAGAATGGGTACCTTCTATCAAATACCTGGGAGTAGAGCTAGACAAGGGTCTGACTTTTCGTCGACACATCAGGGAACTCTCGGCGAGGGTTCAGGGAGCTATTGTATCCCTATATCCTATGCTGGGTTCTCGATCGATGCCAGTCCGCGTAAAGCTATACCTCTTTCGAGCTCTTATAGTCCCCTGCGAGGTCTGGGGCATGGCCGCAGATTAATGGCTGGCATATCTTCAACGCGCTCAGAATAGAGGACTTAGGTCCATCTATTCAGTAGGCCGATTCTTCCCAGTAAGTTTGCTCCATGAAGCCTCGGGTCTTCCATACGTGGAAGATGAAATTAGACGCCGGGCTACAAAATTATACGCACGGTTACCTTTGCACAGAAGTGCTCTGGTTCGGTCTCTTGGTGAGTATGATCCCACCAGACGTCGTCACCGACTATTCCGGGTCCCCCGCATGGTTTGCGGGCAACCGTGGTAACCACGGAGCAATTCCAGCAGCAGCAAAAGCTGAGCTCCCACAATCTACCAAGAGTTGTTGGTCTCAAAATTAAAGAAAAATTCAGTTCAAATCAAAATAAATCCTTCAACACCAGGGTGCTGAAGATAGCATTCTATCCATCTAGAGGAGTCAATAAACTACCTCATAATCAATCCACCATCCTCAAACAAAAAGTCATCCTAACCCATTCCGTAAAGAAAATCCTATCTGTGGTTAAATCCTATTCTGGGTGGGCACACAGCAACAATCTTCAGGCTAACACAAGCCTACCAGTACCTGCGAGCGAGCGAGGGTCAGTTCAGTTCAGTTCTTGGCGAGCAGTGTGAGGAGCGCCCAGTGAGGGAACGGACTGTGTACGTGTACGTAACTGCGTGCAGTGGACCTGTGACAGATGAACTGGTGAATTGTAATTGTGTGCATTACGTAATTCTGTGTAATCGGCAAGTGTTCCGATTGTAATTCCGTGGCAATAAAGAACATTTTTGAGTGGTGCAATTGGACTGCAATATGTCCTACAAAAGACGAAGTGCACAGTTGTGCGGGCCAACCCAGGGTCATGGAATTAAATTAAAACCATAAAGCTTTTTATCAAACCTTAATTTGAATTTATTTTCTTGCTACACTTTGCGCTCACCAGTACATAAACATACAATAACAATTCTTCTGTCCTATCTTCATATAGTATTTACTTCCAGCTACATTTTGTATTGATCAACCAAGACACATAAAAGTAACAATCAACTTCTGGTCCCAAACTGAGAGGAAAGAGCCCCATAAAGCAACACGACTCACCAAAAGGCAACGCATGAAAACCCAAAGAGAGTATCGGGAAACCCGAACATGGAGCACTTACCCTCAGAGGCACAGACGCGACGTGAGCCAGGCACACACTACCCTGCCGGTTTGAGGGAGCCACCCAAGAAGCCTCGGGCACCGCAGCGCCCCCAAAGAGGAACGGCGGAAAACCAAAGCAACGTGACAGCAGCGCCCTCGAACTGCAAGGGCAGGTAAAAAGGTGCCGGAGAGAAAACAAACAGCACACAGTCTCAATAGATAAACCAGGTGATCGTCTTTTATCTTGCTGCTATAGTCACTTTTAATATAGTTCATCTTTATAAAGCTTTGTTCGCAAATATATGTAGAGCTAAAGACTGTCATTAAATTAGATACAAACAAACGTAATCTCTGATAACACTGGGCAGCAATGAAGATGTTTTGGGCTTAAAAATAGTGAATTACATGTATTTCCATCTGCTGAATTAAAAAATCACCATAAAAATGCTTGATTAGCTTTTGGTTTGGTGATAAAGTGACATTTCATTTTTTACAGTGAACGTTTTAAATTTGGGAGAATTTTTTGGGGGTTGGCACACCTGTCAAATTACACCACAAATAAGAGAACTTGTAAAGGATCCTGCATTTGACCAAATTTTGGAGGGGAAAGAAAAGGAAGCTTGGGAAGCCTTCAAGGGCGTTGTTCATGGATTTTTAGGCAACAAAAGAGATGACAACTACAGCATTTGGTGACAGTGCTCCTGCAGGATGCAACATGTCCCTTAAGATCCATTTTCTCAATCGCCATCCAGACTTTTTCCCTCCTAGTTGTGGAGCTGTTAGTGATGAACATGGGGAGAGATTCCATTAGGGCATTTCTGTCATGGAACAAAGATATCAGGGCCGTTGGAATGAAGTAAGGCTTGCGGTCTTTGTATAGGGATTCAGCGGAACTCCATCACAAGAGGCAAGCTAAAAGACGACGAATTCAATAGGCACGACTATCTGCGAAGTATTTTTCCAGCAATTTAGAAATTTTGGCATGTAATTACCAGTTAAAAATATCAAATACACTTTCATTGTTGTTAGCATGTATATAATTAAAATGTATCCTTTTTTCTCAATTCGTTAATATGTAATACTTCCACCTTGTGTATATCATAGAAACTAGAGCTAATAAAAATTTTTCATTGTCATATTTGTTATTCTCAACCCAAAACTAGTAGGAATTGTCTCATGAAGTACTCGAAACATTAAAAAATTATTTTTTCATGCTCAGAGAAATCACTGCAGGGCAAAGATTTAAATAATTCCCGTCCTTCCTTCTCAGAACATTTGACTGTCATCGAATTTTGCAGTAAAAGTAGTTGCATTTGTAGCTCGTGTGCAGCCTCACTACATGGAAACTTCAAAAGGAGTGTAAAATAATTGGATATGTGTCTCAAAGTTTTTTATATCTTCAAATTGGGAAGGAAAAGTGTCATGTAGTTGCTTTAGAAGTTCTGCATACTTTTGTAGAACTATGACGTTTATTGTGAACACGCAACGCAAGCAAGAGAAATGACATAAATGTGCAACTACCAGTTGTCCTTCCCGCAGTCGCAATTGTGTCATAAATAAGATATTTAATTCATTATCAACTCCCCTCAGAAATACAATTAACCGCGCCACCGATTCATGCAGGGCTAGAGAAAAACATGTTAATGACCTTATTTTGTGCTTCAATTGTCTTTCCAAATCGCAACACAATTTTTCTATACGTCTGATAACTGTATCTCGAGAGAGAGACTGATATAAATAAATCGACTAAACTGGGATAAAATTCCTTCGCAGGAACTAGCAAGCTTTTCTTGATAAATTTGCCTTCAATAAATGGTTTCATCATTTTTTTTGCAAGATGTTCCGCCAGTTTATAAGAACGTTGTACCACATATTTAAAATTAGAGTCATTTTTAACAGATGCTTTCACTTCTTCCAGTTTGTGATCTGGCTTCACCTAGAACAAAGATATGCTAAACGTTAGTAGCAACCCCCCCCAGGGGCCTACTTCGGTAGGTACGGGTTTGGCGCACCCGAGGTCCCGAGCCAACAGTCTCCCTCGTGTGGGCTCCTCTTCATGGTTGAGGGAGACGGTCAACAGGCCCACCCACGTGTAGACCGTGCGTGGAGACCCGTGGAGAAGGTTTTTAGATTCTTGTCTAGTTTAGAGTTTAGAATTTAGTGAACGAAATTTTTAGTAGGTTTTGATTGATGTTTTTATGCACCTGTATTTTTAATAGGTTTTGTTACACTTGTATAGTTTTTAGAAAGTTTTGTATCTGGCTTTTGCCATGACTAGTTTTTTAAAGGGCGCTGATGACCGCCGTAGTTGAGCGCCCTTATATACATCGTTATTAGCAACACCTCTGACTTCTACCTCTGTCTCTCGCTGTCTAGGTCACTGGTGTGGGGAAAACATGTGTAGGGGAAGGAAGCGTGTGCTCTATAGTAACCGTATTCCCATAAAAGCCCTGGGTGTTCAGCGGGCGAGCCTCTTTTCAATATCCGCTTGGCGCCTCATGTATGCCAGTTCCTCCCTATCTCCCTCCCACCCAGCCGTATGCGACAACCTATATGCGCAAAGGTCAGTGCATATCCTCATCTAGACGAGTGAACTTGGTTATCACGTGCTTTGTTGGGATCACTAAATCTGTGAAACTTATCAGTTAGAATGCAGTTAAAGAAAAACTAAAGCCCAATCTTCCATAAAAGTCTGTTCTTGTGATAGACAACGCTTCATATCACAATGTGACCAGAGAAAAATGCCCCACAGCGAACACAAAAAGCAGGATATGCAAGACTGGTTGGTTAAGCATAGGATTCCGTTCGGAAGCCATACGCTGAAAGCGGAACTATATGATCTTATAAAGTTGCATAAGCAAAAACATAAGAAGTATATTGTGGATGAAATTTTAGAAGAAGATGGGCACGTAGTTCTCCGCTTACCACTGTACCATCCCGACCTGAATGCCATAGAAAAAATTTGGGCAAATGTAAAAGAATGGGTTGCACTTTGCAATGTGAGCTTCAACATGGGAGACGTGTGGCGTTTGTGCGAACAGCGATTTGGTGAAATAGGAGAAGCAGAATGGGGTCCAGTTTGCTGGCATGTTCACCAAGTGGAAGAGAAATATATAAAAACTGAGGGTCTCCTAGAAACAGAGGTGGAAAAGCTAACGATCACTGTTAATGACGACAGTAGCAGCAGTGATTCGGAAAGTGATTACTCAGCAAAGTCTGAATATGAGTGCAGCAGCAGAGCCGAGAGGTACGTTTTCGAGGGATGTACAGACGACACGCTGAACGGCATCGAGGAACTTCCCCAATCACCTCACGCCTTAGCCACGCCCATCGGTGGTGAGAGTCGCTCTTAAGGTAAGCAATGCATTATGCCAGGGTTTTTACGGAAGTAATGTAACTCTACAATTGAGCACATTTGCTTTATTCTCCTCGTACACCAAGATAACAAAAAATAACAATGACAAATCCTTATCATCTTCAGTGATTGAGCCCTGTGACCCGTTCCGTTCTGTTAAAGAGCCTACTGATCCTTCCAGCGTAGAGCTGGGCGTCCCACATCTCTCTTTCCCTTCGTCATATAATCTAAAACTCCTCTTGCAAGTCGTTCCGCGTCCATTCTTAAAATATGATGTTTCTATTCATTTTTCTTCTTTCTTATTTTAATGTTTAAATTAAAAATCCCAAGCTCTGCTCTTATTTTTTCGTTTCTTACGTTGTCTATTCTTTTATAACCCGCCACCCTTCTCTAAAATCTCATCTCTGCGGATTCCAGCTGTTTGCGTTGGTTCTTTGCAAGTGTCCATATTTCGGAACCGTATGTTAACGTTGGGACTGCCATAAAATTTCATCCATGTTTCCTTAACATTGACAAAACACTATCTAATTGAAACCTCTCTACGAGAACAAAAGAACAGAATTAGAGATAGCGTGGGCAGCTTCAATCTCCCTTTTTGAAAGTTGAAAAACCTATATTCTAGCGCTCGCAGGTATGTTACAGACGCAAGAAATATATAAAAACAATCTTTGAAGGTGGGTTGTATACGTATCAAAATTTGAGCCAAATCGAAGCAGAACTTTGAGATTTTGAAGCGCATATAAACAAACATACGTACCAGATACCTATATAGTCCATTGTCTCTCTTCTTATTAGCACAATCCAAAAAACAAAACTGGTTATATGAATAAACTAAAGGAGAATAATTTAACGTATAGATTTGGCTGTTTACTTAGAGATCTACTACTGTGTAAATCACAATATTGGTGGAGAGCTTTAGGACCATGTAATGTTCAAATAAGAAGGGATTACTTACTGCTGCACTTTGAGCTTTGGATTATACATGATCGCCGTCCACAATGGACATTGAAATAGCAGTCTTTTGTACCCCATTATTACAAACATCGATTTCGCCCGCTCGCTTGCTCGCAGCACATGCCTAGATTAATAACTCATCTTGCCCTAAGAGAGAAGTTGCAGTTTGATCGACATTTATTTAACAGAGCTTTGTGACCGCGTTACGAGACATTTCAATAATAACGAGGTGTTAGAGGAAGGCGTGTTCGTGTGTTTTGTGTTTTTTTCAGATGTATCTTATAACACTAGGGAACACGTTTTTTTTTTACCCGAAACAAAATAGGCTAATTCTTATGCAAAATGACTCGCTGATTCCAAAAATGCCTCTGAAAATGCTGTATCACGTAACGCTTTTGAGACATTCTTATTCTTTTATATAAAATTACAGAAATGTGGTATGATACCAACTCATATTGACTTAATTTCAAATAATAGCCATTGAGTCTTCTAAATACAGCTCAAAGGCAGTGTTGCTTCATAATGGCAATTTACTACCTTCAATACCTTTATTTCATGCCATAGGAATGAAGGAGACATACGATTCCATGTCCATAATTTTAGATGCTATTAGTTATCAAAACCATTGCTGGGAAATTTGTAGTGACCTCAAGGTAGTTGAATTGCTAACGGGACTGCAGGGAGGTTTCACAAAATATTGCTGTTTTTTGTGCTTATGGGAAAGTAGGGCAACTACAAGCATTGGGGAAAAGGGAAGACTATACCCCTGGAGCAAGCAATGTTAAGTATGTGCCTCCAGTAGACCCAAACAAAGTTCTTCACCCCCCACTTCACATAAAGCTCGGTTAAATGAAGAATTTTGTTAAAGGTTTGGACAAAAGTGGAAGTGCATTTGAGTATTTAAGAAGTATCTTTCCCAAAATAAGTGAATCTAAATTGAAGGAAGGTATATTTGTCGGTCCTCAAATAAGACTACTTCTTAAAACGGTGTTTTTAAATCAAAGCTTAAACGTGTTGAACTGGCAGCATGGAAATCATTTAAATCAGTGGTGGAAGGCTTCCTGGGCAATAACAAAGAAGAAAATTATGAAACTTTAGTCTCAGAACTATTAAGGAGCTACAAAGAAATGGGTGGCCGTATGTCACTTAAAATCCACTTTTTGCACTCTCACCTTGATAGTTTCCCTACAAACCTAGGAGCTGTAGCAAGTGATGAGCAAGGTGAGCGTTTTCACCAGGACATTTCTAAGATGGAAAGACGTTACCAGGGTATCGCTGGGATTCAGCCATGTTCGGAGACTATTGTTGGTTCCTCAAACGGGAGAGTCAAAAACAGAGAAACACTTCTGAGATAATTCAGGTATTGGTTTTCATCATTATCTTGTGTTTATTTATTTTAATAATTATTATTATTTTCAATGTTATTTGGCATTAAAATACCAATTATTTTCAATTAATCAAATATGAGTTATCACATCACATTTCTGTAAGTTTTCATAAAAAATTATGAATACCTAAAAAGCGTTACGTGATACAGCATTTTGAGGGGCATTTTTGGAATCAGCAGATCAGTTTACATAAGAATTTGCCTATTTTGTTTCGGGTATATAAAAATATTTCTTTTTGTTCCCGAGTGTTATCGTTTAAATTAAAGAACTTTTTAATATGACTGATTTCTAGCAGCTAAGGTTATCATCAGAGCTATGAAGTTTGTACCGCTCGCCCCCACCCCTTTTTTGTCATATCGGAGGAAGAATGGAATGGATGAAATGATGGTCAAATGAGTCCGGGGTCCATGGAGATTAGAGTTACCCGTCATTCGTCATACAGGATAAGGGAAAGTCCTGAAGGAAACCTTATCCAAGTAGCTCACCCTGACCGAGATTCTAACTCGGGACCTCTTGAACGTGAGGCAGACATGCTACCATCACGCTACCGAGGTGGGTCCGCTCGCATTGAAGCATTAACAGCGAACTTATTAGTCAAAGCTTTACGGGTGATAAGCCGTGTTAAAGTAACTATAAGCATATGTCCATCCTTCCTGTAAACCAGCCAGACCACTGCAATGCAGTGGCGTGACAAAAGCCCTACTCACATGATGAAGGCTTTAGGTTATTCAATAATTAGTGTAACTTTGTGGGTTCGTTAAATTAAAAGTCCAATTGCACAAACTCAAAATGTTCTTTACTTCCACCGAATTACAGTTGGAACACTTTCCGATTACATAGAATTACGTAGTGCACACAATTACAACCCACCAGTTCGTCTGTCACAGGTCTATTCCACGCTCACAATTGCGTACAATTCCTCTGATACACGCACACAGTCCGTCCGCTAGCGTGGCGCTCTCTACGGCTGCTCGCCAGGAACTGAACTCACTCCAGAGGACCAGAGGTAGTCCTAGTCGGGCGGGGCTATTTTTCTTTTTCCCCGTCCGGGTGTCTTCTGCCGCAGTACCTAGCCGCTTTGCGGCTTAACCTGCGAAGTGAGTCAGGGATGTTTTTTATTGTTCTGCTGGGGGTAGGTTGTAGTTTTGTTTAAACATTTTTGTTTGGATGCCCTTGAGTGATCTCAGAAGGCAGCAACTTAGCGGTTTTATTGCACTCTACCATTGGGGGGGGGGGGATCGGTTTAGTGCTTTTGCCGCGTTTTGATTACGGGTGGCCTAACGCTTGCGCCATCAAGCGTAAAATGAATTTTGGAGTTAATGGGCTTTACCTTGGGTTAACCAATGGGCCCCAGGACGTCTCTGGAGAGTTTATATGATGGCAAGCGTCTTTGCTCCCTCTGGTCATACCTGCCCAGGGAGTTCACCAAAGGGTTGCCACGGGTTTGGATTTTGTCGTACATTGTTCGTGCCCTCTCTCGGATGACATCGACAATGTACGGGATATTTGAATGTTCATGAAGGATCTGGGCTAGGAATCTCCAGTCTGTATCGTATATCACTCTGAGCGCCCTGTTCTGCAGCGTCTGGAGTGGTGTTT
Organism: Mantis religiosa; assembly: GCA_030765055.1. NCBI lineage: Eukaryota > Metazoa > Arthropoda > Insecta > Mantodea > Mantidae > Mantis > Mantis religiosa. Next base: position 12,725,751 of record CM060958.1, read on the forward strand.
GCCACTGTTCCCCAGATCTCACAGCCGTACAAAATCCTGGGCGGGATGATCGCCCGATACAGCTGGAGTTTGAGACGGAGTGGCATGGTTGAACGGAATATTGGATATAGGTTCCTGAGCGCGACGTGCCCAAGCTGGACCTTGCCTTTGACGTACGGAGCGTAAGTTAATTTGCGGTCCAGCGTCACTCAGAGATACTTCGCCGTTTGCACCTATGTGATTCCACGGCGCCGTAAAACGAAGTTATGCTGCAACCGGTTGGCTCTGGTTTTCGCCAGGAGAATTGCAGAGCTCTTCTCCGGGTTAACTGCCATTCGCTATTTTGCGCTCCATTCGCCAATGACCCGGAGCTGGTCCTGGATCTGCCGAAAGCTATACCTCGGGTTTCTGTTTACCGCGAAGATCATGAGATCGTCCACATACTGACAGGTGTGGGTGTTGTGGTGTGTGGGTATGTCGGCCATGTAAGCTGCAAAGGGTGCCGGTGACAGCACGCTGCCTTCCGGTACTCCAGCACTAATGGGCCGCTCGGTTGACAGCTTCCTCTCCACCTTTACTCGGAAGTTTCGGTTTCCGAGGAAACCGGCCACCAAGGAAATGTATGGATGGGGAACTTCGTGCCCTAGGAGTTTGTAAATAAGCCGCTCGTGCCTGGTAGTGGCGAATGCCTTCTCCACGTCTAACAATACTGCTGCCGTTTTAGACCTTTCCTGGAATCCCAGGGAGGCTAAACTGACTCGTCCACTGCAGTCCTTATATATATATATATATATATATATGTGTATATATGTATATATATGTATATATATATATATATATATATATATATATATATATATATATATATATATATATATATTTAGTGACTGCAATTGGGTGCTACCCGGTGGCAGAGTTAAGAATACAGATCAAATTACAAATACTAGATTTACAACAATAACACGGTAAACAATACAAACATGACATTATTTTACTTTAGTCACTTAAAACATATCTAATTACTTCTCTATTTACATATTATATACCATTATAATTTAAAAGTTAAACTATAAACCATTTAGATTTTTTTTAAATTTCTTCATCGACAGGGGACAGCCCTGAAAGACTGCTACAGGCAATTCATTCCATTCTTCAATGGTTCTATTAACAAAAGAAAATTTTCCTACGTCGGTTCTGTATCTTCTACCCTTAATTTTATACCTATGATCGTTTCGTCCATAATAATCCGGATTATCTAACCTTACACTAACGTCCACCCATGCCTTTACACCAGCATTAGCTTTGAATAATGCTACCAACCTATGTTTTTTACGCCTAACTCTTAATTCCTCCCATTTAGTCTCATCTCCTTTTATAGGCCCAAAATACTTGCCTCTTTTTATGAATTTTATTGCCCTCTTCTGTATTTTTTGTAATGGATCGATTTGGTTAGCTCTATACGGGTCCCAGCATGCTACTCCATATTCCATAACCGGCCGCACTAAGACCTTGTAGGCAATTTCCCTGGACCTAGCGCTCCCCTTTTTCAATATTCTCATTACGAAATGTAATGCCTTCCACGCATCCCTAGATGTGGAATTTACTTGTTCGTCCCATCCAGCATTACTTGCCAGGTACACTCCCAAGTATATAGGAAGATCGCTGTTTCTGGAAGCCTCGGAAAATCATCTCGAATGTTCCAGACGTGAGGGGGAGGGGAAGGAGGCGTACAACGAACAGTGACACTTTCTTCAACCTGTCTTTCAGTGAACGCCACAAGATAAATGCGTAGGCGTGGTCTAAATGCTTCCTGTCGCCCACACAGCTGCTAGCCTTCCGATAATTAGGTGACAATAGCAAAATTTGAATTTAAAAACAAATAAAACACGTTTGGAGCAGTCACATTTTGTAGTGCTTAGAAGTAATCTCCTCCAACATGAAGGGGTAAAACACAAGAGAGTGAATATTAGGCCTACATAAAACATGGAGCTTTCTCTATACGATACTTAAACGTTACCAACGAATAACGAAAATTAAATTTTAAAATTTTAAGGTAAATCCTAAGTAAAATTTAAAGTTTCTGTCAGGGATTGTGGCGGAGGATTGAGTAGCAGCAGGATTTGAACCTCCAATCACCTGTGTACTGCCAGTTATCGAGAGTTGTCTAAATGACCAGCCATGGGCTCCAAAACGCTAGTAATGATAGGGTCAGAGCATGGTTGTATAAAACCGCGGCGCTCTACCAGACAAATCAGGTACTATGTTTTGTATCTAACTGGTCATGTGCAGAGGAGAATGAAATTTCATTTCCACATCCCAGTGCCACCGTAACGAGGGATGGGTCGGATCAAATGAGATTTTGAATAACGGACAACCATTAATTTTCATTTATGTGCCCAGACCGTGACGAACTGAAGGGTCACCCGATTAGTTTCTGCCATTCCCCCTAGGTACACACAAATATATTGCTGCGTTCCCTGAAAAGGGAGACTTAGCGTAAAGCACCAGCAATTAGGAAAAAATAAAACTTGCTTGCACCCTAAAAGGTTAAGGATTACCTGGAGAATGAACAGGATGTACACAGCGGAAAGAGATTAGAGCTTTTTGTATTGTGAAGCTTTTATAGCTGCACGCTTACCGTCCTATTCAAAACACTGCTCACTAGATATAACAAGCCGGTGCATCGACATCTGAAATAGCAACGGAACAACAGCATTGCACTTGTTAGAATGGCGCATTTCTATAAACAAATTAAGAACGGTTTTACTTGAAGCCACTTCTAATTTTTGAACTTGATTTCAGTATAGTTTCTTTTGTTAGTCCTAACACGAGGGTGCTCTGAAGAGTTTCCCACCAAATTAATATAAAATATATTTTTATTTTTTATTTTTCAACATTGTATCCTTGTAACTCTACACACTTCTCCCAACAATACTCCCATCTCTGTAACTCGTCCAAATAGTACTCGGCGTTTTCAACAAAGTCTCCTTGTAACTCTACACACTTCTCCCAACAATACTCCCATCTCTGTAACCCGTCCAAATAGTACTCGGCGTTTTCAACATAGTCTCCTTGTAACTCTACACACTTCTCTCAGCGATGCTCTCATCTCTGTAACCCGTCCAAATAGTACTCGGCGTTTTTCAACATAGTCTCCTTGTAACTCTACACACTTCTCTCAGCGATGTTCTCATCTCTGTAACCCGTCCAAATAGTACTCGGCGTTTTCAACATAGTCTCCTTGTAACTCTACACACTTCTCCCAACAATACTCCCATCTCTGTAACTCGTCCAAATAGTACTCGGCGTTTTCAACAAAGTCTCCTTGTAACTCTACACACTTCTCCCAACAATACTCCCATCTCTGTAACCCGTCCAAATAGTACTCGGCGTTTTCAACGTAGTCTCCTTGTAACTCTACACACTTCTCCCAGCGATGCTCTCATCTCTGTAACACGTCCAAATAGTACTCGGCGTTTTTCAACATAGTCTCCTTGTAACTCTACACACTTCTCTCAGCGATGTTCTCATCTCTGTAACCCGTCCAAATAGTACTCGGCGTTTTTCAACATAGTCTCCTTGTAACTCTACAAACTTCTCCCAGCGATGTTCTCATCTCTGTAACCCGTCCAAATAATACTCGGCGTTTTTCAACATAGTCTCCTTGTAACTATACACACTTCTCCCAGCGATGTTCTCATCTCTGTAACCCGTCCAAATAGTACTCGGCGTTTTTCAACATAGTCTCCTTGTAACTCTACAAACTTCTCCCAGCGATGTTCTCATCTCTGCAACCCGTCCAAATAATACTCGGCGTTTTTCAACATAGTCTCCTTGTAACTATACACACTTCTCTCAGCGATGTTCTCATCTCTGTAACCCGTCCAAATAGTACTCGGCGTTTTTCAACATAGTCTCCTTGTAACTCTACAAACTTCTCCCAGCGATGTTCTCATCTCTGTAACCCGTCCAAATAGTACTCGGCGTTTTTCAACATAGTCTCCTTGTAACTCTACACACTTCTCCCAGCGATGTTCCCATCTCTGAAACCCGTCCAAATAGTACTCGGCGTTTTCAACATAGTCTCCTTGTAACTCTACACACTTCTCCCAGCGATGTTCTCATCTCTGTAATACATCCAAATAATACTCGGCGTTTTTCAACATAGTTTCCTTGTAACTCTACACACTTCTCCTAGCGATGCTCCCATCTCTGTAACACGTCCAAATAGTACTCGGCGTTTTTCAACATAGTCTCCTTGTAACTCTACACACTTCTCCCAGCGATGCTCCCATCTCTGTAACCCATCCAAATAATACTCGGCGTTTTTCAACATAGTCTCCTTGTAACTCTACACACTTCTCCCAGCGATGCTCCCATCTCTGTAACCCATCCAAATAATACTCGGCGTTTTTCAACATAGTCTCCTTGTAACTCTACACACTTCTCCCAGCGATGCTCCCATCTCTGTAACCCATCCAAATAATACTCGGCGTTTTTCAACATAGTCTCCTTGTAACTCTACACACTTCTCCCAACAATACTCCCATCTCTGTAACACGTCCAAATAGTACTCGGCGTTTTTCAACATAGTTTCCTTGTAACTCTACACACTTCTCCCAACAATACTCCCATCTCTGTAACCCATCCAAATAATACTCGGCGTTTTCAACATAGTCTCCTTGTAACTCTACACACTTCTCCCAACAATACTCCCATCTCTGTAACCCGTCCAAGTAGTACTCGGCGTTTTTCAACATAGTTTCCTTGTAACTCTACAGACTTCTCCCAACAATACTCCCATCTCTGTAACCCGTCCAAATAGTACTCGGCGTTTTTCAACATAGTCTCCTTGTAATTCTACACACTTCTCCCAGCGATGCCCCCATCTCTGTAACCCGTCCAAATAGTACTCGGCGTTTTTCAACATAGTCTCCTTGTAACTCTACACACTTCTCCCAGCAATACTCCCATCTCTGTAACCCGTCCAAATAGTACTCGGCGTTTTCCAACATAATCTTCTTGTAACTCTACACACTTCTCCCAGCGATGCTCCCATCTCTGTAACTCGTCCAAATAGTACTCGGCGTTTTTCAACATAGTCTCCTTGTAACTCTACACACTTCTCCCAGCGATGTTCCCATCTCTGTAACCCGTCCAAATAGTACTCGGCGTTTTCCAACATAGTCTCCTTGTAACTCTACACACTGCTCCCAGCGATGTTCCCATCTCTGTAACCCGACCAAATAGTACTCGGCGTTTTCCAACATAGTCTCCTTGTAAATCTACACACTTCTCCCAGCGATGTTCCCATCTCTGTAACCCGTCCAAATAGTACTCGGCGTTTTTCAACATAGTCTCCTTGTAACTCTACACACTTCTCCCAGCGATGTTCCCATCTCTGTAACCCGTCCAAATAGTACTCGGCGTTTTTCAACATAGTCTCCTTGTAACTCTATACACTTCTCCCAGCGATGTGCCCATCTCTGTAACCCGTCCAAATAGTACTCGGCGTTTTCCAACATAGTCTCCTTGTAACTCTACACACTTCTCCCAGTGATTCTCTCATCTCTGTAACCCGTCCAAATAGTACTCGGCGTTTTCCAACATAGTCTTCTTGTAACTCTACACACCTCTCCCAGCGATGTTCCCATCTCTGTAACCCGTCCAAATAGTACTCGGCGTTTTTCAACATAGTCTCCTTGTAACTCTACACACTTCTCCCAGCAATACTCCCATCTCTGTAACCCGTCCAAATAGTACTCGGCGTTTTTCAACATAGTCTCCTTGTAACTCTACACACTTCTCCCAGTGATTCTCTCATCTCTGTAACCCGTCAAAATAGTACTCGGCGTTTTTCAACATAGTCTCCTTGTAACTCTACACACTTCTCCCAGCAATACTCCCATCTCTGTAACCCGTCCAAATAGTACTCGGCGTTTTTCAACATAGTCTCCTTGTAACTCTACACACTTCTCACAGTGATTCTCTCATCTCTGTAACCCGTCCAAATAGTACTCGGCGTTTTCCAACATAGTCTTCTTGTAACTCTACACACCTCTCCCAGCGATGTTCCCATCTCTGTAACCCGTCCAAATAGTACTCGGCGTTTTTCAACATAGTCTCCTTGTAACTTTTACACTTCTCCCAGCGATGCTCCCATCTCTGTAACCCGTCCAAATAGTACTCGAAGTTTTTCAACATAGTCTCCTTGTAACTCTACACACTTCTCCCAGCGATGTTCCCATCGCTGTAACCCGTCCAAATAGTACTCGGCGTTTTTCAACATAATCTCCTTGTAAGTATACACACTTCTCCCAGCGATGTTCCCATCTCTGTAACCCGTCCAAATAGTACACGGCGTTTTTCAACATAGTCTCCTTGTAACTCTACACACTTCTCCCAGCGATGTTCCCATCTCTGTAACCCGTCCAAATAGTACTCGGCGTTTTTCAACATAGTCTGCTTGTAACTATACACAGTTCTCCCAGCGATGTTCCCATCTGTGTAACCCGTCCAAATAGTACTCGGCGTTATTCAACATAATCTCCTTGTAACTCTACACACTTCTCCCAGCGATGTTCCCATCTCTGTAACACGTCCTAATAGTACTCGGCGTTTTTCAACATAGTCTCCTTGTATCTCTACACACTTCTCCCAGCGATGTTCCCATCTCTGTAACCCGTCCAAATAGTACTCGGCGTTTTTCAACATAGTCTCCTTGTAATTCTACACACTTCTCCCAGCGATGCCCCCATCTCTGTAACCCGTCCAAATAGTACTCGGCGTTTTTCAACATAGTCTCCTTGTAACTCTACACACTTCTCCCAGCAATACTCCCATCTCTGTAACCCGTCCAAATAGTACTCGGCGTTTTCCAACATAATCTTCTTGTAACTCTACACACTTCTCCCAGCGATGCTCCCATCTCTGTAACTCGTCCAAATAGTACTCGGCGTTTTTCAACATAGTCTCCTTGTAACTCTACACACTTCTCCCAGCGATGTTCCCATCTCTGTAACCCGTCCAAATAGTACTCGGCGTTTTCCAACATAGTCTCCTTGTAACTCTACACACTGCTCCCAGCGATGTTCCCATCTCTGTAACCCGTCCAAATAGTACTCGGCGTTTTCCAACATAGTCTCCTTGTAACTCTACACACTTCTCCCAGCGATGTTCCCATCTCTGTAACCCGTCCAAATAGTACTCGGCGTTTTTCAACATAGTCTCCTTGTAACTCTACACACTTCTCCCAGCGATGTTCCCATCTCTGTAACCCATCCAAATAGTACTCGGCGTTTTTCAACATAGTCTCCTTGTAACTCTATACACTTCTCCCAGCGATGTTCCCATCTCTGTAACCCGTCCAAATAGTACTCGGCGTTTTCCAACATAGTCTCCTTGTAACTCTACACACTTCTCCCAGTGATTCTCTCATCTCTGTAACCCGTCCAAATAGTACTCGGCGTTTTCCAACATAGTCTTCTTGTAACTCTACACACCTCTCCCAGCGATGTTCCCATCTCTGTAACCCGTCCAAATAGTACTCGGCGTTTTTCAACATAGTCTCCTTGTAACTCTACACACTTCTCCCAGCAATACTCCCATCTCTGTAACCCGTCCAAATAGTACTCGGCGTTTTTCCACATAGTCTCCTTGTAACTCTACACACTTCTCCCAGTGATTCTCTCATCTCTGTAACCCGTCAAAATAGTACTCGGCGTTTTTCAACATAGTCTCCTTGTAACTCTACACACTTCTCCCAGCAATACTCCCATCTCTGTAACCCGTCCAAATAGTACTCGGCGTTTTTCAACATAGTCTCCTTGTAACTCTACACACTTCTCACAGTGATTCTCTCATCTCTGTAACCCGTCCAAATAGTACTCGGCGTTTTCCAACATAGTCTTCTTGTAACTCTACACACCTCTCCCAGCGATGTTCCCATCTCTGTAACCCGTCCAAATAGTACTCGGCGTTTTTCAACATAGTCTCCTTGTAACTTTTACACTTCTCCCAGCGATACTCCCATCTCTGTAACCCGTCCAAATAGTACTCGGCGTTTTTCAACATAATCTCCTTGTAAGTATACACACTTCTCCCAGCGATGTTCCCATCTCTGTAACCCGTCCAAATAGTACTCGGCGTTTTTCAACATAGTCTGCTTGTAACTATACACAGTTCTCCCAGCGATGTTCCCATCTCTGTAACCCGTCCAAATAGTACTCGGCGTTATTCAACATAATCTCCTTGTAACTCTACACACTTCTCCCAGCGATGTTCCCATCTCTGTAACACGTCCTAATAGTACTCGGCGTTTTTCAACATAGTCTCCTTGTATCTCTACACACTTCTCCCAGCGATGTTCCCATCTCTGTAACCCGTCCAAATAGTACTCGGCGTTTTGCAACATAGTCTCCTTGTAGCTCTACACATTTCTCCCAGTGATGTTCCCATCTCTGTAACCCGTCCAAATAGTACTCGGCGTTTTTCAACATAATCTCCTTGTAACTCTACACACTTCTCCCAACGATGCTTTCATCTCTGTAACCCGTCCAAACAGTACTCGGCGTTTTTCAACATAGTCTCCTTGTAACTCTACACACTTCTCCCAGCGATGTTCCCATCTCTGTAACCCGTCCAAATAGTACTCGGCGTTTTTCAACATAGTCTCCTTGTAACTCTACACACTTCTCCCAGTGATGCTCCCATCTCTGTAACCCGTCCAAATAGTACTCGGCGTTTTTCAACATAGTCTCCTTGTAACTCTACACACTTCTCCCAGCGAATTTCTCATCTCTGTAAGCCGTCCAAATAGTACTCGACGTTTTTCAACATAATCTCCTTGTAAGTATACACACTTCTCCCAGCGATGTTCCCATCTCTGTAACCCGTCCAAATAGTACTCGGCGTTTTTTAACATAGTCTGCTTGTAACTATACACAGTTCTCCCAGCGATGTTCCCATCTCTGTAACCCGTCCAAACAGTACTCGGCGTTTTTCAACATAGTCTGCTTGTAACTATACACAGTTCTCCCAGCGATGTTCCCATCTCTGTAACCCGTCCAAATAGTACTCGGCGTTTTTCAACATAGTCTGCTTGTAACTATGCACAGTTCTCCCAGCGATGTTCCCATCTCAGTAACCCGTCCAAATAGTACTCGGCGTTTTGCAACATAATCTCCTTGTAACTCTACACACTTCTCCCAGCGATGCTTTCATCTCTGTAACCCGTCCAAATAGTACTCGGCGTTTTTCAACATAGTCTGCTTGTAACTATACACAGTTCTCCCAGCGATGTTCCCATCTCTGTAACCCGTCCAAATAGTACTCGGCGTTTTTCAACATAGTCTGCTTGTAACTATACACAGTTCTCCCAGCGATGTTCCCATCTCTGTAACCCGTCCAAATAGTACTCGGCGTTTTTCAACATAATCTCCTTGTAACTCTACACACTTCTCCCAGCGAGCTTTCATCTCTGTAACCCGTCCAAATAGTACTCGGCGTTTTTCAACATAGTCTCCTTGTAACTCTACACACTTCTCCCAGCGATGTTCCCATCTCTGTAACACGTCCAAATAGTACTCGGCGTTTTTCAACATAGTCTCCTTGTATCTCTACACACTTCTCCCAGCGATGTTCCCATCTCTGTAACCCGTCCAAATAGTACTCGGCGTTTTGCAACATAGTCTCCTTGTAGCTCTACACACTCTCCCAGTGATGTTCCCATCTCTGTAACCCGTCCATATAGTACTCGGCGTTTTTCAACATAATCTCCGTGTAACTCTACGCACTTCTCCCAGCGATGCTTTCATCTCTGTAACCCGTCCAAACAGTACTCGGCGTTTTTCAACATAGTCTCCTTGTAACTCTACACACTTCTCCCAGCGATGCTCCCATCTCTGTAACCCATCCAAATAATACTCGGCGTTTTTCAACATAGTCTCCTTGTAACTCTACACACTTCTCCCAGCGATGTTCCCATCTCTGTAACCCATCCAAATAATACTCGGCGTTTTTCAACATAGTCTCCTTGTAACTCTACACACTTCTCCCAACAATACTCCCATCTCTGTAACACGTCCAAATAGTACTCGGCGTTTTTCAACATAGTTTCCTTGTAACTCTACACACTTCTCCCTACAATACTCCCATCTCTGTAACCCATCCAAATAATACTCGGCGTTTTCAACATAGTCTCCTTGTAACTCTACACACTTCTCCCAACAATACTCCCATCTCTGTAACCCGTCCAAGTAGTACTCGGCGTTTTTCAACATAGTTTCCTTGTAACTCTACACACTTCTCCCAACAATACTCCCATCTCTGAAACCCGTCCAAATAGTACTCGGCGTTTTTCAACATAGTCTCCTTGTAATTCTACACACTTCTCCCAGCGATGCCCCCATCTCTGTAACCCGTCCAAATAGTACTCGGCGTTTTTCAACATAGTCTCCTTGTAACTCTACACACTTCTCCCAGCAATACTCCCATCTCTGTAACCCGTCCAAATAGTACTCGGCGTTTTCCAACATAATCTTCTTGTAACTCTACACACTTCTCCCAGCGATGCTCCCATCTCTGTAACTCGTCCAAATAGTACTCGGCGTTTTTCAACATAGTCTCCTTGTAACTCTACACACTTCTCCCAGCGATGTTCCCATCTCTGTAACCCGTCCAAATAGTACTCGGCGTTTTCCAACATAGTCTCCTTGTAACTCTACACACTGCTCCCAGCGATGTTCCCATCTCTGTAACCCGTCCAAATAGTACTCGGCGTTTTCCAACATAGTCTCCTTGTAACTCTACACACTTCTCCCAGCGATGTTCCCATCTCTGTAACCCGTCCAAATAGTACTCGGCGTTTTTCAACATAGTCTCCTTGTAACTCTACACACTTCTCCCAGCGATGTTCCCATCTCTGTAACCCGTCCAAATAGTACTCGGCGTTTTTCAACATAGTCTCCTTGTAACTCTATACACTTCTCCCAGCGATGTTCCCATCTCTGTAACCCGTCCAAATAGTACTCGGCGTTTTCCAACATAGTCTCCTTGTAACTCTACACACTTCTCCCAGTGATTCTCTCATCTCTGTAACCCGTCCAAATAGTACTCGGCGTTTTCCAACATAGTCTTCTTGTAACTCTACACACCTCTCCCAGCGATGTTCCCATCTCTGTAACCCGTCCAAATAGTACTCGGCGTTTTTCAACATAGTCTCCTTGTAACTCTACACACTTCTCCCAGCAATACTCCCATCTCTGTAACCCGTCCAAATAGTACTCGGCGTTTTTCAACATAGTCTCCTTGTAACTCTACACACTTCTCCCAGTGATTCTCTCATCTCTGTAACCCGTCAAAATAGTACTCGGCGTTTTTCAACATAGTCTCCTTGTAACTCTACACACTTCTCCCAGCAATACTCCCATCTCTGTAACCCGTCCAAATAGTACTCGGCGTTTTTCAACATAGTCTCCTTGTAACTCTACACACTTCTCACAGTGATTCTCTCATCTCTGTAACCCGTCCAAATAGTACTCGGCGTTTTCCAACATAGTCTTCTTGTAACTCTACACACCTCTCCCAGCGATGTTCCCATCTCTGTAACCCGTCCAAATAGTACTCGGCGTTTTTCAACATAGTCTCCTTGTAACTTTTACACTTCTCCCAGCGATGCTCCCATCTCTGTAACCCGTCCAAATAGTACTCGGCGTTTTTCAACATAGTCTCCTTGTAACTCTACACACTTCTCCCAGCGATGTTCCCATCTCTGTAACCCGTCCAAATAGTACTCGGCGTTTTTCAACATAATCTCCTTGTAAGTATACACACTTCTCCCAGCGATGTTCCCATCTCTGTAACCCGTCCAAATAGTACACGGCGTTTTTCAACATAGTCTCCTTGTAACTCTGCACACTTCTCCCAGCGATGCTCCCATCTCTGTAACCCGTCCAAATAGTACTCGGCGTTTTTCAACATAGTCTGCTTGTAACTATACACAGTTCTCCCAGCGATGTTCCCATCTCTGTAACCCGTCCAAATAGTACTCGGCGTTATTCAACATAATCTCCTTGTAACTCTACACACTTCTCCCAGCGATGTTCCCATCTCTGTAACACGTCCTAATAGTACTCGGCGTTTTTCAACATAGTCTCCTTGTATCTCTACACACTTCTCCCAGCGATGTTCCCATCTCTGTAACCCGTCCAAATAGTACTCGGCGTTTTTCAACATAGTCTCCTTGTAACTCTACACACTTCTCCCAGCAATACTCCCATCTCTGTAACCCGTCCAAATAGTACTCGGCGTTTTCCAACATAATCTTCTTGTAACTCTACACACTTCTCCCAGCGATGTTCCCATCTCTGTAACCCGTCCAAATAGTACTCGGCGTTTTTCAACATAGTCTCCTTGTAACTCTACACACTTCTCCCAGCGATGTTCCCATCTCTGTAGCCCGTCCAAATAGTACTCGGCGTTTTCCAACATAGTCTCCTTGTAACTCTACACACTGCTCCCAGCGATGTTCCCATCTCTGTAACCCGTCCAAATAGTACTCGGCGTTTTCCAACATAGTCTCCTTGTAACTCTACACACTTCTCCCAGCGATGTTCCCATCTCTGTAACCCGTCCAAATAGTACTCGGCGTTTTTCAACATAGTCTCCTTGTAACTCTACACACTTCTCCCAGCGATGTTCCCATCTCTGTAACCCGTCCAAATAGTACTCGGCGTTTTTCAACATAGTCTCCTTGTAACTCTATACACTTCTCCCAGCGATGTTCCCATCTCTGTAACCCGTCCAAATAGTACTCGGCGTTTTTCAACATAGTCTCCTTGTAACTCTACACACTTCTCCCAGTGATTCTCTCATCTCTGTAACCCGTCCAAATAGTACTCGGCGTTTTCCAACATAGTCTTCTTGTAACTCTACACACCTCTCCCAGCGATGTTCCCATCTCTGTAACCCGTCCAAATAGTACTCGGCGTTTTTCAACATAGTCTCCTTGTAACTCTACACACTTCTCCCAGCAATACTCCCATCTCTGTAACCCGTCCAAATAGTACTCGGCGTTTTTCAACATAGTCTCCTTGTAACTCTACACACTTCTCCCAGTGATTCTCTCATCTCTGTAACCCGTCAAAATAGTACTCGGCGTTTTTCAACATAGTCTCCTTGTAACTCTACACACTTCTCCCAGCGATGTTCCCATCTCTGTAACCCGTCCAAATAGTACTCGGCGTTTTTCAACATAGTCTGCTTGTAACTATACACAGTTCTCCCAGCGATGTTCCCATCTCTGTAACCCGTCCAAATAGTACTCGGCGTTATTCAACATAATCTCCTTGTAACTCTACACACTGCTCCCAGCGATGTTCCCATCTCTGTAACCCGTCCAAATAGTACTCGGCGTTTTCCAACATAGTCTCCTTGTAACTCTACACACTTCTCCCAGCGATGTTCCCATCTCTGTAACCCGTCCAAATAGTACTCGGCGTTTTTCAACATAGTCTCCTTGTAACTCTACACACTTCTCCCAGCGATGTTCCCATCTCTGTAACCCGTCCAAATAGTACTCGGCGTTTTTCAACATAGTCTCCTTGTAACTCTATACACTTCTCCCAGCGATGTTCCCATCTCTGTAACCCGTCCAAATAGTACTCGGCGTTTTTCAACATAGTCTCCTTGTAACTCTACACACTTCTCCCAGTGATTCTCTCATCTCTGTAACCCGTCCAAATAGTACTCGGCGTTTTCCAACATAGTCTTCTTGTAACTCTACACATCTCTCCCAGCGATGTTCCCATCTCTGTAACCCGTCCAAATAGTACTCGGCGTTTTTCAACATAGTCTCCTTGTAACTCTACACACTTCTCCCAGCAATACTCCCATCTCTGTAACCCGTCCAAATAGTACTCGGCGTTTTTCAACATAGTCTCCTTGTAACTCTACACACTTCTCCCAGTGATTCTCTCATCTCTGTAACCCGTCAAAATAGTACTCGGCGTTTTTCAACATAGTCTCCTTGTAACTCTACACACTTCTCCCAGCAATACTCCCATCTCTGTAACCCGTCCAAATAGTACTCGGCGTTTTTCAACATAGTCTCCTTGTAACTCTACACACTTCTCACAGTGATTCTCTCATCTCTGTAACCCGTCCAAATAGTACTCGGCGTTTTCCAACATAGTCTTCTTGTAACTCTACACACCTCTCCCAGCGATGTTCCCATCTCTGTAACCCGTCCAAATAGTACTCGGCGTTTTTCAACATAGTCTCCTTGTAACTTTTACACTTCTCCCAGCGATGCTCCCATCTCTGTAACCCGTCCAAATAGTACTCGGCGTTTTTCAACATAGTCTCCTTGTAACTCTACACACTTCTCCCAGCGATGTTCCCATCTCTGTAACCCGTCCAAATAGTACACGGCGTTTTTCAACATAGTCTCCTTGTAACTCTACACACTTCTCCCAGCGATGTTCCCATCTCTGTAACCCGTCCAAATAGTACTCGGCGTTTTTCAACATAGTCTGCTTGTAACTATACACAGTTCTCCCAGCGATGTTCCCATCTCTGTAACCCGTCCAAATAGTACTCGGCGTTATTCAACATAATCTCCTTGTAACTCTACACACTTCTCCCAGCGATGTTCCCATCTCTGTAACACGTCCTAATAGTACTCGGCGTTTGTCAAAATAGTCTCCTTGTATCTCTACACACTTCTCCCAGCGATGTTCCCATCTCTGTAACCCGTCCAAATAGTACTCGGCGTTTTGCAACATAGTCTCCTTGTAGCTCTACACATTTCTCCCAGTGATGTTCCCATCTCTGTAACCCGTCCAAATAGTACTCGGCGTTTTTCAACATAATCTCCTTGTAACTCTACACACTTCTCCCAACGATGCTTTCATCTCTGTAACCCGTCCAAACAGTACTCGGCGTTTTTCAACATAGTCTCCTTGTAACTCTACACACTTCTCCCAGCGATGTTCCCATCTCTGTAACCCGTCCAAATAGTACTCGGCGTTTTTCAACATAGTCTCCTTGTAACTCTACACACTTCTCCCAGTGATGCTCCCATCTCTGTAACCCGTCCAAATAGTACTCGGCGTTTTTCAACATAGTCTCCTTGTAACTCTACACACTTCTCCCAGCGAATTTCTCATCTCTGTAAGCCGTCCAAATAGTACTCGACGTTTTTCAACATAATCTCCTTGTAAGTATACACACTTCTCCCAGCGATGTTCCCATCTCTGTAACCCGTCCAAATAGTACTCGGCGTTTTTTAACATAGTCTGCTTGTAACTATACACAGTTCTCCCAGCGATGTTCCCATCTCTGTAACCCGTCCAAATAGTACTCGGCGTTTTTCAACATAGTCTGCTTGTAACTATTCACAGTTCTCCCAGCGATGTTCCCATCTCTGTAACCCGTCCAAATAGTACTCGGCGTTTTTCAACATAGTCTGCTTGTAACTATACACAGTTCTCCCAGCGATGTTCCCATCTCAGTAACCCGTCCAAATAGTACTCGGCGTTTTTCAACATAATCTCCTTGTAACTCTACACACTTCTCCCAGCGATGCTTTCATCTCTGTAACCCGTCCAAATAGTACTCGGCGTTTTTCAACATAGTCTGCTTGTAACTATACACAGTTCTCCCAGCGATGTTCCCATCTCTGTAACCCGTCCAAATAGTACTCGGCGTTTTTCAACATAGTCTGCTTGTAACTATACACAGTTCTCCCAGCGATGTTCCCATCTCTGTAACCCGTCCAAATAGTACTCGGCGTTTTTCAACATAATCTCCTTGTAACTCTACACACTTCTCCCAGCGATGCTTTCATCTCTGTAACCCGTCCAAATAGTACTCGGCGTTTTTCAACATAGTCTCCTTGTAACTCTACACACTTCTCCCAGCGATGTTCCCATCTCTGTAACACGTCCAAATAGTACTCGGCGTTTTTCAACATAGTCTCCTTGTATCTCTACACACTTCTCCCAGCGATGTTCCCATCTCTGTAACCCGTCCAAATAGTACTCGGCGTTTTGCAACATAGTCTCCTTGTAGCTCTACACATTTCTCCCAGTGATGTTCCCATCTCTGTAACCCGTCCATATAGTACTCGGCGTTTTTCAGCATAATCTCCGTGTAACTCTACGCACTTCTCCCAGCGATGCTTTCATCTCTGTAACCCGTCCAAACAGTACTCGGCGTTTTTCAACATAGTCTCCTTGTAACTCTACACACTTCTCTCAGCGATGCTCTCATCTCTGTAACCCGTCCAAATAGTACTCGGCGTTTTTCAACATAGTCTCCTTGTAACTCTACACACTTCTCCCAGTGATGCTCCCATCTCTATAACCCGCCCAAACAGTACTCGGTGCTTTTCTCTACAAAATAGTTGTTGACGAAGGCGATTGCCTCTTCATTTGACGGAAATCTGTCCGAGCGCAATTTTCAGATGAGGAAACAAAAACAAGTCGCTTGGGGCTAGATCTGGTGAGTCAAGCCGTTCTAATCGTAATTCGTGGATTTTCACCATTGCAACCGCTGAGATGTGAGACGGTGCGTTGTCTTGGTGAAACAGATTTTTCTTTTTCTACTAATGTGGCCGTTTTTCCGCAAGTTCTGCCTTCAGGTCATCAAGTAATGATGCGTAGTATACTCCTGTAATGTTTTTTCCTTACTGAAGACAGTCAATTAAAATAACTCTATGGCTATCCCAAAAACTGTCGCCATCACTTTCCCAGCCGATAAAAGTTGTTACCCTTTTGGAGCCGGTTACCCATTTGTAGTACACTTTTTGGACTGTATTTTTGTTTCCGGCATATAATGGTATATAAAATTTATTTACAGAGGTTAATCGGCGCCAAAACTCGGATTTATTGTGCCTAAACTGCGCCAACAGAGGTTGGAAATGTTCATTCGAACACGTTTTTAGTCTAACGTGTGCAAATGCTGCACTCTACGCTCAGGCAGCTTTCTCATGTCCAAATATTCATTCAATATGTGCAAACCCGTTCTTTTGACATGTTCATAGCCTCTGCTATCTCTCTCATTTTAATTCGGCGGCCATCTAGCGAATTTTTCGTTGGTAGTTTCAATTTTTGGACGTCGCGAACGTTCATCGCCTCCCAAGCTCTTACGGCCACGTTTAAATTCAGTTGCCCAAAATTTCACTGTGGTAAATGGTGGTGCAGAGTCCCTATACACCGAATACAACTCATCTTTGATTTGCGTAGGAGTATTTCCTTTCAAAAACAAATATTTAATAAAAGCTGGATACTCGATTTTGTCCATTGTCATAAAAGCATTTACATCATCTCGCTCAAACACTGTTACATAACAACTGAGCGTCAAAAATGGCTGAAACTTTGGTGAGCAACTGTCAGCAGAAGAACAGCGAAATTCACTTGCTTATACAGAATGTTACAAAAAGGCACGGCCAAACTTTCAGGAAACATTCCTCACACACAAAGAAAGAAAATATGTTATGTGGACATGTGTCCGGAAACGCTTAATTTCCATGTTAGAGCTCATTTTATTACTTCTCTTCAAATCACATTAATCATGAAATGGAAACACAGAGCAACAGAACGTACCAGCGTGACTTGAAACACTTTATTACAGGAAATGTTCAAATGTTAGCGAGGTTACATGCATCCATCCTCCGTCGCATGGAATCCCTGATGCGCTGATGCAGTCCTGGAGAATGGCGTATTGTATCACAGCCGTCCACAATACGAGCACGAAGAGTCTCTACATTTGGTACCTGGGTTGTGTAGACAAGAGCTTTCAAATGCCCCCATAAATGAAAGTCAAGAGGGTTGAGGTCAGGAGAGCGTGGAGGCCATGGAATTGGTCCGCCTCTACCAATCTATTGGTCACCGAATCTGTTGTTGAGAAGCGTTCGAACACTTCGACTGAAATGTGCAGGAGCTCCATCGTGCATGAACCACAATGGAGTATTTTGACAATTGTCTGCACGAATGATTTCAATTTACATTTTAAGATAAATACTAAAATGAGCTCTAACATGGAAATTTAGCGTTTCCGGTCACATGTCCACATAACATATTTTCTTTCTTTTTGTGTGAGGAATTTTTCCTGAAAGTTTGGCCGTACCTTTTGGTAACATCCTGTATATACGAGTGCTGCCATCTTCATTTTGAGGTTGCAAGCTTTTCAGACCACCCTTGTAGATAGTTGAATCATGATCTAAACAATGTGCGTAACTCTAAAATGAAATTAACTAGAGAATATTTGTGGGGTGTGCTTTTTAGGATCCAAAATAACCCTGTCAACATAACTATACGTGGAAAAATATAAACGGGGGTTCGAGTTTATTTCACCTCAGCAAAAGCATGGACAATTAATCTGTATTAGCGTATTTTAAGAACAAGAATAAGTTTTTCTCAGTGAGCTTTCTTTACTGTTTGTAAATAATTAATCAATAACTGTTCTTTCAAATATCAGTTTTCTGACTCACACAGAGAGAGAGAGAAAGAGAGAGAGAGAGAGAGAGAGAGAGAGAGAGAGAGAGAGAGAGAGAGAGGGAGGGAGGGAGAGAGAGAGGAAGAGAGAGTAGCGGAAGTAAAACCCGCAATGTTATTTCACTGTTCCATTTAAGATGAACCTCATGGGTCTCTTTACAACGTGGTCGGCTGGCCTTGTTTTTTGTATGATAACTGTAGATTTCGCTTTTGTTTTTGTAACCATGGATGGGGAATGTTTTCTTGGCTACTTCCGAAGGCGGATGTTGATACAGAAGGAATATCCGCGGATACTTAAAAACAATGATTAAATTCCTGAGAGTACAAAGGCATTGGTAAACAGGACGATGGAGCTTTAGAAAGCAACCGCAAAAAGGATCATCCAATTTCCCTTATTGCTTCCTTTGTCCATCCTTTCCTTTGGTCAGCCACGTCAGTTTGTTCTCAGGGTATCCTCGTTGCATCACTTGGGCCTAATCCTATTGTTGCTTTCGGGTTAATCCTACAGAAAGTAGTCGCACGATGTGGCCATAAAACAGGTCTAGAGAAGTTGGTAGGGAAATATGGATATCAATATATGTTTCTTTATTACAGACTTACATTTTGAGGTCCCTGAATGACAAAGGATGTGTCTATGAAGAACATAATTAGAAAAGCTAAAGATAGATTAAATGGTAGCTAAGTACAGTATCTTCAAAAGGAACAACACGACTCCCACTTCAATTACCATCTCCATGGAAACCTATCGGAAAATACGTATTCTCTCAAAAATGTTATATTTTGATTAAATGCCATTAAACCAAGATGATAAGATACACGTATTTTCAGCTACCACTCTCTAAAACAATCTTTATTCTGAATGACCATTGTAAACTTGTAAATCGAAATAGAAAAAATCTTACGTCAATTGTGTTAAGAAGCAGACTTTATAAAAATGTATTTTGTACCTGTAGGACTAGTCATTTCGTAATTATTCCTTGTTGCTGACATAGTGTTTTATTTCTAGCCTTGTAAGCAGAATCGAAGAATGATACAGATGTATTTTTTTATCTTGAAAAGTGCAGAGCGATGCGCAGTGGTATCTGGACGAGTCCACCTCAGAACGGTTGCAACTGGAGGGGAGAGAAGGTCAGTTGCGTACCAGTTGCGAGCAACTAAACACGTGCAGAGCTACTCGGTAACACTACAGCTTGTTTCAAAATGTGCTTGTCTCCTGGTTCCAAGAGAGCATTTATAAATGACGCCTCCTAGCAGCACATTAGGAAATAAAGTGCTATATTTAAAAACACGAGAAGTAATAACCAATATCCATAGATTTATAAAAAAGGAACAGTGGTCTGGGTCAGCTATAAAAATCTGGGGAAGGGTATCTGAGGAAACAGTTGTGTCTGAAAGCAGTTTAGGAGAGTTATTAAGGAAAGGAAAGCCATTGGTGCTAGTGCAACAGCGTCCTTCTCTATGCCCAGTAAACAAAGATTAAGAACATGCACAACATCTAATTTGGATGTTTTAATTCAGAAGTAGTTAGGCGAACTATGAATAATTTTTAAAGCACAGAAAAACAAAGACCAACTTTGAAGAAAGTGCTTATGAAACTAAAAATTCTACTGACTTCCAAGGCAGTGCCTGAACATTAAGAAGAGTTCTTTTGAAGCTAGGATTAATTGAAAAAAAAACACTAAGCGTGACAGACAAATTTTAATCGAACATCGCACCATACGTGCAAAAAGGCTTAAGTGTTTACGAAATATTCGGAGATATCAAAGTGCAGTTTATATAGTTTATATGGATGAAACTTATATAAATACAGCACATACTGGACCATATGCCTGGAGTGAAATACGTTACAGTGACTCTGCAGCGATATTGAAAGGCCGACAGTTGTTTATCATGCCTGCTGGAGGAGAACAGGGTTTTGTTCCAAATGCCTATGTACTATTTAAGATCCAACAAAAGCGTGGAGATTACTGCCATAGTAAGAATTACAACTTAGTTTATAAGAGCTGCAAAACTGGCTTCGAGATTGAAATTTATTTTTAGACACCTTATGCACCACCCTCCCCTCTCGTAATCTTACGCGTGTGACGCATTGTGGCGATAGGTGCACTATCCCCACCACAGTTGCTACTCACCCCTACCGCGCAGATTTCCTGTCAAGATAATACATCTGTACTTCAAAGCCAGCAGTTAGCAAACAGCTCTTACTTTTGATTCAGTATAACATTACCTAATTCCCAATTCATTTACAAAGACTTGTGTAATAAATCCATTGTATGAATATTATTTCCGTTAAAACCCTTTAGTTTGTTGAATAATGGGTACAAAATGTCATAAAATGTTTTATCATGATCATACAAGAAGTCTGTGTTTTCAAAGCTATCGCAAAGCGATTCTCTTTTTAAAATCCTGAGTATGGCTTTTTGTATTGAAGGTTGACCTCGATTAAGAATAAATAAATAGATAAAAATGCTATTGAAACCACGAGGGGCAACCTAACTACCTCTTTTAAGCTACTGGTGCTTGCTCATCGAGTGCATTAGAACACAGAAGACAGTGCGGTTCGTATAAATGTGAACTACTTCAATAAGCCATACTTTCCCTTTGAAAGCTCGTACAATGTTGAAATTTGTTTTAATGACCTCAGTGACAATTGACGACACTGACAATTGCTGACAGTTGACAGTCTTTAATGTTCAGTCATAACAGCATCATGCAGTACTCACTACGAGAGCGTGTTTACATTTTGAAAACATATTGGAAGACAAATTCTTTGGTAACAACACAAGGAGAATTTCAAAGAGAATTTAATGCACGCGATGTTCCGACAAAGACAACAATTTTATCGCTCGTAAGAAAGCTGGAGACAACTGGTATACTCATTAGTGAGAGTGGAAAACATAGACCGCCATTGAATGCAGAGACTGTTACAGATGTTCACAGAAGACTATTGAATTCTCCAAACAAATCGTTGTGTCGATTGAGCCAGGAATCAGGGTATTCATATGGAACATGTCAAAGAGCTGCGACCTTACAGAGTGCATATGGTGTAACAACTGAAAGAAGCAGATTATGATAAACGAATCAGTTACTGTCGATTGTTTCAGGGTACTCTTATTTCACGTCCATAACGTGGTTTACAGATGAGGCATGGTTTCATCTGTCAGGCTACATAAACACACAAAACACCAGATATTGGGCTGCTGTAAACACCCAAGTGATCCACGAAACCCCACTGCATGGTGCGTGGTGTCAGCTTCCAGGATCGTTGGTCCCATTTTCTTTGATACGACTGTAAACACTGAAGTTTATATGGGTATCTTCAAGACATTTGTGGAGCAGCTGGATGATATCGAATTGAGAGAAGGTTACTTCCAGCAAGATGGCGCAACGTGCCATACATCTAAAGACACCATGGAACTTGTAACCAGTTTCTTTGATAATCGAATAATCTCAAAAGTTCTGCGACCTCCCAGATCCCCTGACCTAACCTCACCGGAAATGAAATGTGTAGTGTTTAACGCCCGCTTTTACTACATACGGCACCGCAGGCGATGACACTGATGACACATGAGATGAAGATGGAGCACCGGTGGAACGAAATGGCGGGAGAAACCGGAGAAAACCCGCCCCAGCGCCGTGTTGTCCATCACAAATCTCACTTTGCGGTCACCTGGGATCGAACCCGGGCGCGGCCCTAACCTCACGGGATTTTTTTCTTGTGGGGGTATCTAAAACATACTGTACAAGGATGGGCCACGGACAATTGATGTTCTCAAGGAATCCATTAGAACCGAAATAAGTAACATTGGCGAGGATACTCTCCATAAAACTTCAGAGAATATGGTGAGACGAGTACAAACATGTATAAATGCTGGTGGAGGACACTTCTAACATTTTCTCTGAGATGTAAATAGTGTAATGTAATCTCCCAATTGTTTATTATATTCTCCAAAAGTTGTACGTGTGTCCTATTATTGGTTCAAAAGTTATGGCCTATTAAAATGGTTCAGGTTTATATAGTTGCAGTATATATTGTCACGCGAGCGTTGGAACACCCTATAGAAGCAGCTGTGGCGGACAGCAAGGGAGGTCCGTGTTAGTCACGCCCTCCTCTCGTTTGTCTTATAGTGGTGACAGGCGATGGTTGGGAGAAAAACATCATTGTGCCGTCTGTTTCTGTTCCACCTGTGTTCTGGAAATTACGGGATCTTTCATCTACTGGAGAACCTTCGAGATCGGCAAGCGTACCCTATATAAGCTACACGTCGTGCACGAGGAGTGAGTGAGGAGACAGTCGCAGCTCTTGGTGTAAGAGTTAGTCAGTGACGTGTTAATGAACGGGAAGATTGTGCAACGGAAGACTGTACGTAACTGTGTATGTGTATCGGAGTTTACGTAAATACGAGTGCAAGTGAAATTGTAACGGACGAACTGGTGAATCGTAATTGTGTGCATTACGTAATTCTGTGTAATTGGCAAGAGTTTAACTGTAAGTCGGTGGAAATAAAGAACATTTTTGAGTGGTGAAATTGGACTTTTCATTTCACGAACCCACAAAGTCACAATATTCTATGAGTAAACAGGCAGATATGATATTAATGAATTGCCTTGCAGACGAGAATGAATCACGAAATATAAGAGCTTTATGTAGAAAGATATCCCGACAGGCATTTACCCTGTTCATCAACATTCTCGGGAGTTTACTACCGCCTTTGAAAGGGGTATTAAGCGACACAGAGCTATGAAGCATTCACCGTGAAGAACGTGTTATTTGTAATGTAGGCGCAAACGTCAGATAGCACAATAACAGTGGAATAAGACAGAAAGCCTTTGTCGCATGATTATCTGAAAGTCTTTTATACCCTTACCACTTTCAGTAAGTGAAGATCTTATATGTGGCGGTCTTTGAGTTAAGGACAACATTTTACCATCGCTTCTTACACAATTGTTGAGAATTTATCAACATCCACCTTGTCAAATGATGTGACTATGTTCATATAATTAAAATATAACAGCGTTTATAAAAACTCTCTGAAATATAGAAGTAGTTTGGATCATATAATTGTTCCCTTTTTCTTTCCCCGTGTCTGGAGAAATGAATGCCCAGATTCTCACAGGTGAGTTGCACCATTTTCATTAATGATGAGCTCTTGGACGTCATCCAACGAATTTAGTATTTGCACGGTAGTGCACCAGCTCATTTAACTCGGATAGTATGTAATATCTTTAATTATACATTTCTGCACAGATGAATTAGTCGAAAGGAATTCACTGCAGGGCCTGCTCGGTGTATTAATTTAGTCAGGAATGATTGACGTGGCTTCACGAGCGCAACAGCTGAAATGGAGTTGGGGAGGGCACATCGCCAGAATATACCACCTGCTATAGATGCAACGGACAACAATGTGGGACCCCAGAATAGGACGTGGGTCCAGAGGTCCAGAGGTAGTCCTGGTCGGGCGGGGCAATTTTTCTTTTTCCCCGTCCGGGTGTCTTTTGCCGCAGTACCTAGCCGCTTTGCGGCTTAACCTGCGAAGTGAGTCAAGTTTGGTTGCATTTTGTTCTGCTGGTGGTAGGTTTTTTTTTTTTTTTTTTTTTTTTTTGAGATTTGGTGTTAACTGGTTGCCCTTGAGTGTTCTCTGAAGGTGGGTTTGTTACTTTCTCCCGTTGGGGGAGGATCTGTTTTAGAGCTTTTGCCCCGTTTTGAGTACGGGTGGCCTGACGCTTGAGCCATCAGGCGTTATGTGAGTTTGAATACGTTTGGGGTTTCCCTTGGGTTAACCAAGGGGCCCCAAGACGTCTCTAGGGAGTTTGTATGATGGCAAGCGTCTTTGTTCCCTCTGGTCATACCTGCCCAGTGAGTTCACCAAAGGGTTGCCATGGGTTTGAATTTTGTCATACATTGAACGAGCCCTCTCTCGAATGACGTTGACAATGTACGGGATGTTCGAATGTTCATGAAGGATATGGGCGGGAAATCTCCAGTCAGTATCGTAGATGACCCGTAGCGCCCTGTTCTGCAGCGTCTGGAGTCTGACGAAAGTGGTATTCGCCACTGTTCCCCAGATCTCACAGCCGTACAAGATCATGGGCGGGAAGATCGCCCGATACAGCTGGAGTTTGAGACGGAGTGGCATGGTTGAACGGAATATGGGATATAGGTTCCTGAGCGCGACGTGCCCAAGCTGGACCTTGCCTTTGACGTGCGGAGCGTAAGTTAATTTGCGGTCCAGCGTAGGTAGGCCAAAGATGAGGTGGGTGCATAGTTACAAACAGACAGAAGACACAGTGGTCAGCACAAGCTAAGAATAGAGCTAAAGGCAGGACTCCGGAAGAAGCAGCTACCTAGGAATTACAAACTAAAGTTATGCATGTATCATAGCTATATCTTGACAACAATGGTGTATGTGTTAAGTGTGTGAAGTAAACAATGACGGTGCAATGTCATTACTAGAGCACAACAACTGTACAAGGCTCTTAGGAGTTACAACCCTAATGAACTTCCCAACTTCTATTCCCTTCTCGCATGAGACCTTTACCCTCAAGGGATTTACAGGCATTTCGTTTCATTTTATATTATAAGACTCCTGTATCGAGTATCGATATACGGAGAGAGTGTAGCCATACAATACAAAAGGCTTTCCAGGAATTTGAAATAGCGTGTGTGATTTCATGGAATGTAGGAAGCTACTTAAATTTACTTCTGTAACATCCAAATTTAGACCTGCCTTCCTATGAGATGCTTTTATTCTTCTGTAATGGGAGGGCGTTGTCTCTAAGGCATCTGTTCTTGCAATTACCTTTAATAACATTTAAATATCTTCATTTCATTACCATCCTACGCTATGACTTCAGCACCTCCCCTACGAAATTAACGCTGCACAATTTGAATTCAAAGACAAGTTTGATTATGCAAACAAAACACTGAAAAGCAACATTAAACGACTATGAAAGACACGTTCCCCAACAGAAGGCTGTAAAATAAAAAATGCAATAAGGCCGGGAAACCGCCTCACCATCTCTCATATTGGAGCGAGCCGCGGGCTAGGCTGGGGTTTGTCGGTTTGGTTGAAACTCGATTAGTCCTCCTCCCTACCACACCTGCTGCAATGTCAGCCCCCTATCGTGACACAAGTTAATTAAAGAGCCTTCCTATTTTATGCCATTCCAGAAGCGACTTCATTTTTACTTCCCCTGACAGTATGTATCGGATACCGATATTTCACAAGAAATTGATTTTTCAGGTCTCCTGGTTAATCGTGAATACGTTTCTGAACAGAAATTTTAGACTATACCAAACCTGCTTTTAAAATCAGCATAATGAAACGAGGATTAGAAATAACACTCTTTCAGCACAGAATCGCTTGAATGTTCCCTTGTGTTTTATTTTCCAAAAAATACCTCCAATAATGTTGATTTACATACCAATTTCCTTAACAATTTGTATAACAAATAACACATACATATGCTGGACTTTTTGAAAATGCCTTCTTTCGACTGAAAACAAACAACTGTATTTAAATACATTTATGGCACAGTGTCTTCTAAAACATTTACTTCAATAATGCAAATAAATTGTTCTTTCTCACTGATCGTGTGTGGGCTAAAGTATGGAAGTCAGATTGAAAAATTGAATGCCATAGCCGAGATCTGAACCATAAATCTTCTGGATACCGTCCAGCCGCTCTAACTTTAGAGCTAGTATGGCCAACGTGCCGACATGATATGAAATCATTCCATACTTTAGCTTACACACGGCTAGTGTGAAAGAACAATTTCCATTAATTGACCTAATAGTGGTTAAGTATAAAGCCCAGGTCTTAAAGTACTTACAGTATAGTAAGTCGTCATTAAGGTAGTTGTCTCATGTATTTATGAGAACTCCTAGTGGTTTACTATAAAGCCCGGACCTTAAAGTACTTACAGCATAGTAGGTCGCCATTAAGGTAGTTGTCTCATGTGTTTATGAGAACTCTTAGTGGTTTATTATAAAGCCCGGTTCTTAAAGTACTTACAGCATAGTAAGTCGCCATTAAGGTAGTTGTCTCATGTGTTTATGAGAACTCCTAGTGGTTTACTATAAAGCCCGGGCCTTAAAGTGCTTACATCATAGTAAGTCGTCATTAAGGTAGTTGTCTCGTGTGTTTATGAGAACTCCTAGTGGTTTACTATAAAGCCCGGGCCTTAAAGTGCTTACATCATAGTAAGTCGTCATTAAGGTAGTTGTCTCATGTGTTTATGAGAACTCCTAGTGGTTTATTATAAAGCCCGGTTCTTAAAGTACTTACAGCATAGTAAGTCGTCATTAAGGTAGTTGTCTCGTGTGTTTATGAGAACTCCTAGTGGTTTACTATAAAGCCCGGGCCTTAAAGTGCTTACATCATAGTAAGTCGTCATTAAGGTAGTTGTCTCATGTGTTTATGAGAACTCCTAGTGCTTTACTATAAAGCCCGGGTCTTAAGGTACTTACCGCATAGTAAGTCGTCATTAAGGTAGTTGTCTCATGTGTTTATGAGAACTCCTAGTGGTTTACTATAAAGTCCGGACCTTAAAGTACTGACAGCATAGTAAGTCGTCATTAAGGTAGTTGACTCATGTATTTTTGAGATCTCCTAGTGGTTTACTATAAAGCCCGGACCTTAAAGTACTTACTGCATAGTAAGTCGTCATTAAGGTAGTTGTCTCAGTTGTTTATGAGAACTCCTAGTGGTTTACTATAAAGCCCGGACCTTAAAGTACTTACAGCATAGTAAGTCGTCATTAAGGTAGTTGTCTCATGTGTTTATGAGAACTCCTAGTGGTTAAATATAAAGCCCGGACCTTAAAGTACTTACAGCATAGTAAGTCGTCATTAAGGTAGTTGTCTCATGTGTTTATGAGAACTCCTAGTGGTTTACTATAAAGCCCGGGTCTTAAAGTACTTACAGGATTGTAAGTAGTCATTAAGGTAGTTGTCTCATATGTTTATGAGAACTCCTAGTGGTTTACTATAAAGCCCGGGCCTTAAAGTACTTACAGCATAGTAAGTCGTCATTAAGGTAGTTGTCTCAGGTGTTTATGAGAACTCCTAGTGGTTTACTATAAAGCCCGGGCCTTAAAGTACTTACAGCATTGTAAGTCGTCATTAAGGTAGTTGTCTCATATGTTTATGAGAACTCCTAGTGGTTTACTATAAAGCCCGGGCCTTAAAGTACTTACAGCATTGTAAGTCGTCATTAAGGTAGTTGTCTCATATGTTTATGAGAACTCCTAGTGGTTTACTATAAAGCCCGGGTCTTAAAGTACTTACAGCATAGTAAGTCGTCATTAAGGTAGTTATCTCATGTGTTTATGAGAACTCCTAGTGGTTTACTATAAAGCCCGGGTCTTAAAGTACTTACAGCATAGTAAGTCGTCATTAAGGTAGTTATCTCATATGTTTATGAGAACTCCTAGTGGTTTACTATAAAGCCCGGGCCTTCAAGTACTTAAAGCATAGTAAGTCGTCATTAAGGTAGTTGTCTCATGTGTTTATGAGAACTCCTAGTGGTTTACTATAATGCCCGGGCCTTAAAGTACTTACAGCATAGTAAGTCGTCATTAAGGTAGTTGTCTCATGTGTTTATGAGAACTCCTAGTGGTTTACTATAAAGCCCGGACCTTAAAGTACTTACAGCATAGTAAGTCGTCATTAAGGTAGTTGTCTCATGTGTTTACGAGAACTCCTAGTGGTTTACTATAAAGCCCGGGCCTTAAAGTACTTACAGCATAGTAAGTCGTAATTAAGGTAGTTGTCTCATGTGTTTATGAGAACTCCTAGTAGTTTACTATAAAGCCCGGGCCTTAAAGTACTTACAGCATAGTAAGTTGTCATTAAGGTAGTTGTCTCATGTGTTTATGAGAACTCCTAGTGGTTTACTATAAAGTCCGGACCTTAAAGTACTTACAGCATAGTAAGTCGTCATTAAGGTAGTTGTCTCATGTATTTATGAGAACTCCTAGTGGTTTACTATAAAGCCCGGACCTTAAAGTACTTACAGCATAGTAAGTCGTCATTAAGGTAGTTGTCTCATGTGTTTATGAGAACTCCTAGTGGTTTACTATAAAGCCCGGGCCTTAAAGTACTTACAGCATAGTAAGTCATTAAGGTAGTTGTCTCATGTGTTTATGAGAACTCCTAGTAGTTTACTATAAAGCCCGGGCCTTAAAGTACTTACAGCATAGTAAGTTGTCATTAAGGTAGTTGTCTCATGTGTTTATGAGAACTCCTACTGGTTTACTATAAAGTCCGGACCTTAAAGTACTTACAGCATAGTAAGCCGTCATTAAGGTAGTTGTCTCATGTGTTTATGAGAACTCCTAGTGGTTTACTATAAAGTCCGGACCTTAAAGTACTTACAGCATAGTAAGTCGTCATTAAGGTAGTTGTCTCATGTGTTTATGAGAACTCCTAGTGGTTTACTATAAAGCCCGGGCCTTAAAGTACTTACAGCATAGTAAGTCGTCATTAAGGTAGCTGTCACATGTGTTTATGAGAACTCCTAGTGGTTTACTATAAAGTCCGGACCTTAAAGTACTTACAGCATAGTAAGTCGTCATTGAGGTAGTTGTCTCATGTGTTTATGAGAACTCCTAGTGGTTTACTATAAAGTCCGGACCTTAAAGTACTTACAGCATAGTAAGTCGTCATTAAGGTAGTTGTCTCATGTGTTTATGAGAACTCCTAGTGGTTTACTATAAAGTCCGGACCTTAAAGTACTTACAGCATAGTAAGTCGTCATTAAGGTAGTTGTCTCATGTGTTTATGAGAACTCCTAGTGGTTTACTATAAAGTCCGGGCCTTAAAGTACTTACAGCATAGTAAGTCGTCATTAAGGTAGTTGTCTCATGTGTTTATGAGAACTCCTAGTGGTTTACTATAAAGCCCGGACCTTAAAGTACTTACAGCATAGTAAGTCGTCATTAAGGTAGTTGTCTCATGTGTTTATGAGAACTCCTAGTGGTTTACTATAAAGCCCGGGCCTTAAAGTACTTACAGCATAGTAAGTCGTCATTAAGGTAGTTGTCTCATGTGTTTATGAGAACTCCTAGTGGTTTACTATAAAGCCCGGGCCTTAAAGTACTTACAGCATAGTAAGTCGTCATTAAGGTAGTTGTCTCATGTGTTTATGAGAACTCCTAGTGGTTTACTATAAAGCCCGGGCCTTCAAGTACTTACAGCATAGTAAGTCGTCATTAAGGTAGTTGTCTCATGTGTTTATGAGAACTCCCAGTGGTTTACTATAAAGCCCGGGCCTTAAAGTACTTACAGCATAGTAAGTCATCATTAAGATAGTTGTCTCATGTTCTTATGAGATCTCCTAGTGGTTTACTATAAAGCCCGGAGCTTAAAGTACTTACAGCATAGTAAGTCGTCATTAAGGTAGTTGTCTCATGTGTTTATGAGAACACCTAGTGGTTTACTATAAAGCCCGGACCTTAAAGTACTTACAGCATAGCAAGTCGTCATTAAGGTAGTTGTCTCATGTGTTTATGAGAACACCTAGTGGTTTACTATAGAGCCCGGACCTTAAAGTACTTACAGCATAGTAAGTCGTCATTAAGGTAGTTGTCTCATGTGTTTATGAGAACTCCTAGTGGTTTACTATAAAGCCCGAACCTTAAAGTACTTACAGCATAGTAAGTCGTCATTAAGATAGTTGTCTCATGTGTTTATGAGAACTCCTAGTGGTTTACTATAAAGCCCGGACCTTAAAGTACTTACAGCATAGTAAGTCACCATTAAGGTAGTTGTCTCGTGTGTTTATGAGAACTCCTAGTGGTTTACTATAAAGCCCGAACCTTAAAGTACTTACAGCATAGTAAGTCGTCATTAAGCTAGTTGACTCATGTGTTTATGAGAACTCCTAGTGGTTTACTATAAAGCCCGGACCTTAAAGTACTTACAGCATAGTAAGTCGTCATTAAGGTAGTTGTCTCATGTGTTTATGAGAACTCCTATTGGTTTACTATGAAGCCCGGACCTTAAAGTACTTACAACATAGTAAGTCGTCATTAAGGTAGTTGTCTCATGTGTTTATGAGAACTCTTAAGTGGTTTACCAGGAAAAACAGGAGTCAGAGAATTTAATGTCATGTTGGCACGTCGGCCATAGTAGCTCAAGGGTTAGAGCGGCTCGACCGCAACCAGAAGATCCCTATCTTTGCATTTACTTCAATTGTAAACACGAATAAAAATAATACATCAATGACCTAGGTGACTAACGTCGACATGGAAATGTTTAGGGACATAACAAAACAAAATCCACATGGCAGTGGCTAATAATACAATTTGAATACCGACATTTTCACGCAAAAATGCATTATTAAAAATAAGTTATTTTTTATTTATCCTAAACGCTTCAGAAAAGTGAAAGGTATATTTCGTAAAATGGAAGACCAAGATTTTGGTAGCAGTAGTCCCAACTGAATGTTTATGGCTCGAGTTGAAATTTCTTCACGATATTCACCAGTGTTTTAATCCACAAACTGTGAATTCACACGGGTGGTTGTCAACAGATGACTGAAAGGGAGATAGCATCCATTACAAGATCCCTATTTGTTAAAGGATGCTGAATTAAATGAGAAAATGGAAACTACAGCCATACAACATTTGATAGAGCCGTAACGATATTGTTGCGTGTAAGCAAGATTTGGAAATTTCTGTAATCATTATTCTGTAAAATGTAGTTTCAATGCCTTGAGTGTGGGCACAGCTGTATGTAAAATCTATATGATTAAGTGTAAATTCTGTTGACTGGCAAAACATGTACTTTGGACTGTTGAATCATACATCCTGCTGGCTTAGGGAAATAATTCACAGGTGGCCTGCGACAGGTCTCAACTTGTTCTCCATGTTTTAAACAATGAATCACATATTCTGCTTACCAAGGGAAATAATGCTTAGTTGGTCAGTAACAGGTGTAAAGATGTTCTCAATGATGTAAGTTATGATTGCATCATTAACAGTTAGCGTGGGAATCGCTGAGTTGACTTTTTGTTAGGACCGCTATTTAAGCTTGGTTGAGTTAGCCCCCGGGAGAGAGACTTCACAGAGATGCCAGAGGGGACTTGCTGCTGGTCTCCGTAAGAACCACCAAGAGTTTATTTCAAAGTGCTACCACGAGTAGATCGCCAGCCGGGCGTACCAGTTCGTACATCTTTTGACAGACACAAGGTTCAAGCCATACAAACAACACATCGCCAAAGGTAAAGTTGCATTATGTTATTATGTATTTAAATGTTATCAAAGCGCCCCTGATCTCATCTAGATCCAGGGAGTGCCCTGTAGAAATACTAGGCATCTTTGAAATATAGTTATTCAGTTCAGTTTGACTTAGGTGTTTCTTTCGCTCTACCCTTTCAACATGTGTACGTGAAGTGCAGAGCGCTGTTACTGCGTTCTGTTTTGGGCGCACTCAATGGACAGGGAAGTCGTCAGGACATGGACTTTTGTCATTACCTGACGTCCTCAGATACGACCCCACCTTCTGCATTTCGACAGGTAATAAAGGACTGTCAACATCTATTGCCATTTATTACAACGGAGTCAGGATGCCTTACGACCAAACAATTGTACATCGAGTTGTTAAAAGAGTATTTGACTGTGCCAGCAATTGTTGAAATTATTCAAATACAACATGGGATCGCATATGGAAATTTTTTCAAACAACTTACGTTCCTCTTGATTGGAAAGTGTCCGTGTACTTCTTTGTGAATGAACTAATCCCAACGGAATTAAATAAATGTAAACATAATTTAGCAATAGTCCTGTTGTGGAAAAGTGGACACGCAGATACACAGAATTACCACCTGCAAAAATATATCTGAGATCTGGAAATGGACTAAACATAAAATCGGCGTGCTGGTTGGAAGCAGGGCGGAATATACGACAGTGTCAATAATTCTATCCTGGAACATTAAGAAAGGCAACACTGCACGGACACAAATGTGGTTGATAATGGCTTTCTACCATTATTGCCTGAGTGCAGATTATCCTAATTTATTTGCATTCAAAAAGTGGCTCAGAGCAGAGCGATACAAAATGCGTAGATATCATGAGGTGTGGACCGATATAATGATCAACTAGATCTCACTTGCTAACTTTTGCACGGGTGCGCACACCGATTCTTTCTAAAATGTTGCAACAAAATGTAACCACACATGAATAAATAAAGTAAAACCAGCCCTCCCACTCTACCTTTCCCCTTTGTGATCCTGATTGTTTATAAAAAATAAAAAATAAAATATAAAAATAAAAAAAAATAAAAAAAATAAAAAAAGTAGCTACACCCCCAGTTGCAGATTAGGTTTGTACGCCTTTCACACCCCCTTACAATCCTGGTCCACAACAATAGCTTGCCCCCAGCTCCGAGCTGTATTGCGTGCTGCAGGCCGACTCGTGCAAGACATAAGTACTCCGTTGCTCACTAAAAACACGTTCGAAGACCCTACTTCCTTTAAAAATTAACATCATAACTGGTTAGGTAATGACAGAGAATGAACCAAATGAGTGAAATGATGCTCAAATAATTACAAGGTTCATAGAGATTAGAGGTACCCAACGTTCATCTTTCAAGATAAGGTCACCCCTAGGAACAACCTTATCACTCTTACCGGATTCGAGCTCGCTACCTCTTGAGCGTGACGCAGACACGCTAAAGAGGCGAGAAACCTATAACGAAAATGTAATGAAAGTATTGGGGAAAAGTTTAAGAAGGCTTTGGAAATAAGTGATGTGATTACAGCAAATTACAAGGAAATATTTTGGTTGTATTTTGGTACTTATGTGATAAATGAGATTACTTTTCCAGGCGCAACACGATGGTGATATACTTTATAATTATCCAATAAAAATTCAAGCCTATAACTAGCAGAAAGGGGTGTTCTTATGACAGCCAATGGCTCGAGTTTATTGCGCACCGAAAATCGCTTTGTTATGAAGCTTAAGCAAAGAAACTCTATGGAACGTAATACCAAGGAAGATTTACTGAAATGTAAGGAGGCTATTTCCTCTTATCAGACGCCAAACTTTCAGGCAGACGTTAGAAGGAAGAGCTCGGAGTAGCGCCCGATTTCGTTAATAATTTAGAGCTCATATCACATCCGTTCACTCGTTTGCTTCCTCTCACACACATAAGGGAGCGGAAGTATCTGGCTTAGGTGATATTTTCTCAATGTTTGGGTTTCATATGCTAATGGGAATGCTGTAAATGGGTCGATAACAGCTTCTTCTCGATATTTCGGTACTCGACACCGTCATTCCTCTTTCTAGTTTCATTACAATATAGAATCTTGGAAGAACTGTAAATGATAGTAATATTAAACCTGTTTAATGAGATAAAATATGCAACCATCAATGTTCTTATTTTTAAACTCTACGAGGGGTGTCCAAAAGTTTTAATCATCACCCGGTAGTTTTTATGCCACACTGATGCAAACTCTTCAGTGTCATCATTAATCCCTCAAGACATAATGTTGGTAGTGTGTCATTTTGAGTATTTGTTACAGTGAGTGCCAGAAATGACTGAGGTGTAAGATGGAGAAAATTGAGGCTCGTAGTGCGATCAAGTTCCTGTATTTGAAGGGCAAAACTGCACGGGAAATCTATGATGAGATGACGGCTGTTTATGGAAATGTTTGACCATCGTATGACACTATTGTGAGGTGGGAAAGGCATTTTCAAACTGGCCACATGTCCCTGACAGATGGGACAAGAGCTGATAGACCGTCAGCTGTCACAGTGAAGAAAGTGGAGTGTTTAATACTGGAAGACAAACGAGCAACCATCCAAATGATCATGAATGAGACATCTCAGTTATGGTAGTGTGTGGACGAACTCCACATGTTTAAGGTGCCTGCACGGTGGGTTCCACGTTTGCTAACCCCTTTCCAAAAGCAAACACGGCGTGACCTTTCAAGAGATGTTGTTTCTGTTGGAACAGAATGAAGATTCTTTTTATCATCTGGTAGCCATGCATGAATCCCAAATCTATCATAGTTCAATTAACTTGTGCTGGCAGCTGAGTAAAGATGTACATTAAATTAATTAGTCTGCTACCAATCCTGAAAGAAAGCTGAAGATTATTTATACACATGCAGCTGTTGATACAAGTACCAGCAAAGGCTCCAAGTGTACAAAACCATCCACAGTCTGCTTTCAGAAATGGTAACAGACTGATTCATTTAGTGTACATATTTACTCCGCTGCCAACACAAGTTCATTGGACTGTAGTATGATCCAGAGGCAGAAAACATGAGCATGGAATGGAGACATGCCGATTTCCCCCCTCCCAGGAAGGCAAAGGTGTAAAAGACAGCTGGGAAGGTCATGCTTTCAGTTTTCTGGGATTGTCGTGGAGCCATCCTTACAGATTATCTTGACAATGGTCAAACCATCACTGGCAG